>NW_019379513.1:556877-567818 GCF_000648655.2 Copidosoma floridanum | reverse complement strand
AATGTTTCAAGATAACTTAATGTATCAGGAATCATTATCATGTTCCCATATATATCATTTTCCAACAATTACTTTACTGTTTAACTGAAAAAGTTAAGAATAAATAAGAATAAATACACAAAAATTGTAAAAATGTATTTCTTATAAAATATTTGGAAGTTAAGGGGTTGGCGCGCGGTGCACGCAGGGGGGCGTAAGCCCTACTAGTATATATATATATATATTAGATACCCATTGACAGATTTTAATAATCAAGGGCTTCAAATGTTTCTTATTTCTTATTTATAGCGATCCTTATGCTTCGGTAAACTTTGTAGTAATTTGTAGGCAGAAACTTTGGCTAAAATTCCTAAAATGTAAATATAAACTAAAACATTTAAAATTACTTGTCAATGAAATTTTTGAAACCATTAATTTATTTTATTAAGTATTTGAAAGTGGTAGCCGTAAAGAAAAAAACAGAAAGAGAAAAAAAAAATTACCGTGCATGCGGTTCGAAGGTATGACCAGCCAAAACACAAAACACGTATCTTTTTCGACTACCGTGCTGTACGTACAGACGTACATACGACGGAAGAGGTTATGGATGTTATTAATAAGCTGTCAAGCGGGATTTTGTTAGCCATATACATACATTACAGGGAGAGGGAAAGCAGGAGAAGCGGAACTGGGGTAGAAACTCCTTTGAGGTGTTCTCTAGTTGCACTAGCTTATAGCTCACGAGTCTCTAGAGTATTAAACTTTGCTTAAATGGGGGATACCTTCTTATTTGGCATTACTGGTGGCAGTGGAAGATCCTCCATCCATCCACCAAAATCTCTGAATAATAAGTTTTATAAAAAAAAAATCTCCTTACAGTACGATGAATACTGAACTCAGGAAAGGACAAATGTAGTTCTATCTATAGCTCTGACTCTCACTTTAACACTTTAAATGATTAAGTACAACAATGTTAGTAAGACGCGCTAATAGCTCTGCTAGCATTGACCTTTTTGTACGTACCGAGCCTCTCTGCGCTTCTCTTGACTTTTTATGCTTACTACTCATCCCCACTTCTCAAATTGTTAGTGGACTGTGATATGAGCAGCCTTTACCTTACTTCTGAATCAGATCTAAATAGTGGGAGGAACGATTCGGGACACTAAAGAGAGGGAGTAAGTAAGACTTTAGACTTGTTAATCAACGTCTACGACCACTGAACCTCCTAGCTTTCTTATCACTTCTCAGTGTTAAGATGTGGTGGGGATACAAAGTGGGAGGGTATTGAATATAAGAAGCGTATAAGATTGAATATAAAATCAGTCCTCCTTAATTATAGATATGTTGTTGATGTTCAGGGCTTTAGAAGATCCTCTAACATTTTTATTCCTTAGCTGCTTGTTATTTTACTTTTAAAGGAAAATGCTCGACCAACAGCAATTTTTATTTTAATGCTTCATGTAAATCGTCAAAACTTTTGCATGAGGAACGTATGGTCAATGGGTGGCTTGAAAGAAATTTGCATGGGATACCACCAGGATTCGGGAAGCACATCTGACTCTAGACTAATTCTTGTCATTAAATATTTCCTAAACAACACCAACATCATTTACTTTAAATGATTGGAGAAAAATAACTGGCTGAAGGAGATAATATCTGAACAGTAAAACTCTGATACACATTATTCATGAAATTCAATCTTAACATTGCTCTTTATATTTAAGTCCCATTTGTAATGCTGAAGATTAAGGATGCCCTGCTTTCAGCAAAATCAATACAAAGTATGTAGCATGCCTTGCACATAAATTCTGTGCAAGACCAGTTTGTGCTTCTAAAAATGCCACTACTCTAAAGGACTGGCTGCTCACCTCCAGAGATATAGTGAATACAAAAAAATGATGATACTTGACTTGACACTTGACTCTGATAATGATTTGTAAAATTTTATAATAAAATTAAAAAAAAAAAAAAGAAAGTTAAGGGAGAAAAAATTAATTTATGGCTGATTTTTACTGGTGGGGGTTGGGATGGGACCCTCACCACTTTCTTTCTTTAAATTAATAAACAACAATATTAAAATCATGTTTAAGTTATATTTTAGCCATCTTTGAGTTATGTTTCAGCCATATTTGAGTTGTGTTAAAGTCACCTTTACTGCAATGCCAGATGACTATTATGTCATCTTTAAGTTATCTTAAGTACATTTACACTTATCGTTAATAAGTCAGTGTGATACTATCTTTCAAACATTTCTGCACTAGTACAAGTAATTTCCAACTCTCAGATACCACAGTCGGTAGCGTACGTGACCATCACTTCGGAGACCAAGGTTCAAATTTGATCGAACGCAAGAAAATTTTCATTTCTTAGGTTATCTTCATAGAATGAAAATTGTTTTTAAGTGTGCGGTCATTTTAATCTTAATGGATTGTGAAAAGATTTCAAAAAATGTATGGTTATTTAAATGTGCTACTATGCAACCATCTTCCAAATTTATCTCTATTAGTACAGCTACCTTCCAACTATCTGATAGCAGTCAGTAGCGTGTCTGGCTATTATCCTGAACCTGAAGACCAAGGTTCAAATCTAAATGATAGCAAGAGTATTTTTATTTAAAAATTTATTCTTATCTTCATAACAGTGGACTAAAACAATTTCAAAATGTAGGCTTATTTAAAATTAAAGAAAAAATACATTTCAAAACATACGCTTATTCAAATGGTTCGGATTAAGATATGTGTGCCAGGTCTAAAGTGGCCTCGTACCGGTAAATTGAGGATGGCCCAGTACCCCCGTAGGTGGAGGTTGCATCGGATCCTTACGGATATAAAGTATAGTGGGATAAGTAATAACAGAGAGAAAAGCGAATAAGTATGAAACGAAGAGCTCAGTTACTAGACACTGGTGAGCGTAGACATGTCCAACTACAACTCCAAGCACTGACTGAGCTTTCTAGCTCTCTGACCTTTTCTCTTTATTGAGAAGTGGTGGAGTGGGGGGTAAGAATAAAGAGCAGTGGTCAGAAATGATGCTACTCTACAAGCATAGGTGAGAGAGAGGGATGAGCTTGTACGTGCGCATTTTCCCACGTTTGTACCAGCTTTCTAAAGCTAGCACTGTGCTCGATAGTTTCAATGGATTAAGTACCAGCATCGCGTATTTTAAACGAGCACGGGATATATTACGGTAGTGCAGGTGAGCGCAAGAGTAGTGCAAGCATAGGGCACTAATCCAGCAGCCGTGGGTACAAAAGTGAGGCGTTTACGGCAGCTATGGGCGCTACAGGATAAGCTTCTGGGCAAATACAATACAGATACCGTAGCCATAGGCACTATAGACACAGCCAGTGCTCATAGCCATGCGAGAAGGAGCACAAGCAAGAGAGGAGGACTGTGCTCATAGCCACAATGAACACAGGCGTGAGGGGGTACAGTTATGAGCACAGGTATCCTGTTTTAGTATCGTACTTTTCAAGTACGTGGGTGCAAGGTGTTAAATATAACAGTTTTTATTCCAAAGAAACTGGTAATTTTTCATAGCAGATGTCAGTTTTTCTTAAGCGTACTTGTAATTGCACAAATCACTTAGCTGGCGTTATTATTGATTTCAGACTTGCCTTTCAATTTCTTGGTCATGTAATAATTGCTTCCGGAAGGTAAATAAAGAGTCAAATTAATTCTCGCGGTTTCTCTAGCTAGTGAAAGTGGTTCCCGGAAAAAAATAAAACCATAGACTTATTTTTATGTATAAATATTAAAATTAATGTAAATGCAGCAAAATGTTAGCATTTAATTACTATTACGCATTGATGTTTCCAAATGTGATATATACTTTAACTACTAGCTGTAAGTATGTAAGGAGTAGGTAGACAAATGTATCACTGAAGATGTAATATTTATTTTGTAATTACAAACGAAAAATTATACAAAAAGTAATCTGTTAATTTAATTTCAGTTATCTGTTAGTTAATTCCTCCAGTTATTTAGATTCAACTTTTATCATTGGCAAAAACTTTTGACAGTTTAAGTTGTTTTCTACAAAAAAATTTCTTTTAGTCATATTTGCAAAGCCTTCATTTACGTAAGCAGTCATCAATATTTTTTTTAAGTACACCAGCGTTTAAATGATTGTCAGTTCGATGTATGGATGAAGTGTGGTAGAAGAAATATAAAATATATTTCTCTTATAGGGCTATCCACAAATATTAATGTATCTCATTTTTAGAGACATTATAACTCTACCTATTTACAATCTAGCCTACCATGGTTTTCATCGGTAAACCCTTTCTCCCTCAGAATGAAACGTTATTTTTTTGTTAAAAATGCTTAATATTCAAAATTTATGTTAAAAACGAGTAATTAATAATAAAATAAAAGAGACTTTGTATTTTACCTAAAAACTCCTACTCCCACAAATCTACATTTTTAAATAGTAAGGTTAACCTTTTGTGGAGATCATCAATAACAATTGTATGAGTATCATCTTGATTTCCAAAATAACCGTAATTTGAACAGTCAAACTCAACTTCGTTTCTAATAGTCTCAATCGCATCTTCTTCGCAAAGTAATTCTTCCTTTCGTTTTGCTACACTATTTATAAAATTATAATTTAAAAATTTTTATAAGCTATAAATACGATTTTCTACTGAGAAAGAATCTGGGTATGTTTGAACCTGAACAAAAAAAATAATACAGCACACACTAAAAAATGAAAACTAAGAGTTACACTCTGGATGTTCATTGCCATTTAATCCAAGGCAAGATTAGCAAGCACCCAGGAGGTACTTCCGTACTTTCTATTTGAATTGCATATGTTACATTTTTCTATAAGAATATAAAGTTTTTGTTTTGATGTCAGAGTTGAAAGTGCAGTAAAACTTTCTAAGTATACATCACTTTATCTCCTTCATAAAAGAGTATTTTCATATCGTCTTTGTAAAAAAACGTCTTCTCAGCCAAAAGCGACGGTCATCACCTTTTATGACAAAGACAGTAAAACCTGAACCATTGGGCAGTAAATAAAATATTTTACTAAGAATAAACTACGTTACCCTTGTCTCTTAAACATGTAATCAAAACTTGATATTTTGATAGAAGTATTAAAATAAAATTTTCTATTTTTTTAATTAGCCCTTGAAACCGTAACGTATGTGAATATAACCCTTACAAAAAGGTCTGGCATGACTTTAAAGTAAATCTATGAAATATCTTGCGAATCTAGTACAAAACCTTGCTGTAGTCAAGCTACTGAAAAAAGGCTAAATTCGTCGTTAGACTGTTGTAACGAAGTACAAGGAAGTATTTACAATACGTACACACACTTCTTACTTTTTAAATTCCTTAAACGCTACTTAAAAAATAATTACAGTCGACAACATACCCACATTAATAGATAGGTATACCTGGTTGATCAAAGTGTTAACGCTTTTGATTGACGCAGTGGATTAGGTGTAAACGTAATAAAATGTGTATAATCAAAGATATTAATGCAGAAAGGAGACAGTTACGCCCTTTCTCAACTGCGCTGATGCAATTTTTGCATATAAAAGTAGTAAAATATACATAACTTGAGGCTCTGTTTCATAAGGTTAAAATGTACTGCAAAACTCAGTCATTTATTCTTGAGTATTCAGTTACTCAGAAATGCCTAACCAATAAGACTTTTGCCAAATTTTAGGCTAGAACTATAAAATATACTTTAAAATCTTCTGTCAGACAAATAATATATTTTAGTAGAATGAACAGTGCTTAGAGTAAGCGTTTATTAAACCTAGATCAGCCTTAAGGGGGCTCCTACGACTACTGCTAAGGTCAAAGACAAACAAAAAATAAAGTTTTGTTTTTTAATAAACAAATGTGTCTGAAAATCATTATGATATTTTTAATAACGTATGAAGTGGGAAAAATGATATTTATGTGTGTAGTTTAACTTNCCGTCTTTACCTATCTTTGGACAAAACTGTCTTATTGCCATGATTTATTTCATCGTCAAGAAGAAATTTAAAGTCATAAATTTATTCATAGGGGGTTGTTGCGCAAAACATCATTATTTATACAACTAAGTACGTTTAAAAACCAATTTATATGGACTTAAAAATATTTTGAAACCAAATAATATATACACATATATTGGTGCGCATAATTATTATATCATCATCACTTATATAGTACTTTATTACACAATTCTTCTTTTTACGTACATAAACTTGAGTTAAATTAAGAGTATCATTGATATAAACAATGAAAGTTTCGCATCACTTTATGAGTTATCTTTTAAAGCCTGATGAAACCACGAAGACTTACGTCCATATCTATTTTATTTTAAATTAATGCTGAAATTGGTACAATAGATGAACACGATATACATTCATGATATGTAATATTAATTAATAAANTCGTGAAAGCCTTTGCATCGGTGTACCTTAGCTTTGCCTGGCGAATCACTGTTGAGTAGACAAAGACCATTATTAAACTTTCTAGACAGTTTAGGATTTTTACTAGCTCGTCATAGAATACAGCATATACGATATCGATCACCCCCTGGACTACACACATACAACCAAGCAGGGCATGCCAACGTAGCTCGCGTAAGCCTCGAACATGGCACGCATATAACATAAAAGTCTTGGGCGATGCCTTACTTAACTTGCGTATGCACATGTAAGCGACCCAATTTCTAGTTAACATAGTATAATCTGACAAAATTAAACTTATGACTACGCCACCGTAGCTTCCTCAAATTTTGATTTTATAATTATGCATATTAAATTGAATAGTTTTTTATTGGCTTTAAACGTTACATTAGGTGTGTTTTGGTGCCATCTAATGTGTCCCTGTGTATTATAGGCTATGCATACCAAAACTACCTATCACGTCTTATCGTCTTGATCTATGACCAGTGATTCCAGCCCCACCTAGCTATATTTGGTAGTTATGCACTTATCAGACATTCTCGAATAGCATCTAACATGCCCCATGCGTGGCCCCGCGTATCATACGTACCTCAGCACAACCGATAATATTCTCCAGCTATTCCGCACATGTGCAATGTTTGAGGGAGTACCAACTGATCAATTTTTTTTTACATGTGACCGTCTTCACGTTAGACAAGGCCTAGTGCTACCTGACACGTCCGTGCGGCATTGGCATATTACAGCATCACCTTAAATTGTCCCCACACGTCCGTGAGACTTTACTGTGCTCGAGTGCAACCTTGTTTGTCCCTCGCAGAAGGATGCGAGTGTTAGGCAGAACCTAGTGACAGTGTCTTTCACCGTAAGACCTTACCTGCTCTCGCACCAGCCAGACAACTATTGGGTGTCTCTTACACCCCCGCGAATGCGTCCGATAAATACTACTAGTGTACACAAACGGTTATGAGGGTATGCAAGCGTAGGTCAACACGTCCGAGAAGTACTAGTGTGCACGAGCATATCCAAGGAATACTAGCGTATGCAAGAATGTGTGAACACAGCTGTGGAATACCAGCATATGCAAGTGCATGCGAACACATTGCACCCAAGGAATACTAGCTTATACGAGTACTTCCTAGAAATACTAGCGTACACGAGCACATCTCAGGAATACTAAAATATGCGAGCGTACGCTAACGCATCCGAGAAATACTAGCGTACACAAGCCTGCCTGAATGTACTCTAGCGTATCTACGGGGGCCATAGCACAACCGAGAGAGCGCTGGCACCACTAGCATATCCGAGCAAGCGCTGGTGCATCCAAGGATTCCGAGGGCGTGCTAGCACAATCGAGAGAGCGCTGGCGCATCCGAGGATTCCGAGGGCGCTCTAGCATAATAAGTGAGCGCTGGCACATTCAAGTGTGCGCTAGCACAATTGAGCTAGTACTGGCGCACACCACATATCTTAAATATTATGAATTTCATGTTTTTTTGTTTTACTGAATCATCAAAAAAAAAAAAAAAAATTGTATCTAAACGGATTTGAACCCCTGTTTTCCTGCACGCTAGTAAAAGACTTTATCTACTGTGCTACGTGCGATTTATGCATAAGGAATTGGATTAGTACATCTTATCTTAAGGATTAAAATTTATTTTTTATGTTTATTTTTACTTACTTTAAATCAATTTATTTAAATTGATAATAAACTAAATGTTTCCAGCTTTTTTAAATTAATTAAATCATCAGGCAAGACATAACTTGCTTGTTAATTGAATTAGCTTTCTTAATTCAAAAATATTCTAATTTTTTCATTGTATAAAATAGTCAAAGATTCAAAATTATAAATGATAGACACACAATTATTTTTAGTCAATACCAGATCATTGTTGTCCACGCCCGATCAGCTACGCATAATTTTTTATCAACTTGCTGCATTAGTGATTCGATGACGATATTTTTTATCTTAACCAACAGTTAAAAGTATTAGAATGAAGTTGTGAGCAAACTACTAACTATTAGAATGCTATTTTAATCTAACATAGATTTTTTCAATTTCATTTCTCTATTGTTTATACGCCTGCACTTATTTTGAGTAGCACACTACCCGTTCCTAAAATAGTTACCATTATGAGCATTGCAACAGTTTTATTAACTTTGAAGAAATGAAAGACACATATGGTTAATTTCAATAAAAATTTTTTCAACTGTGGTTTTGTAAAAAGTATTTTCTAAGTATTGAAATTAATACTTTGTGACTGATGAGTAGCGTGACTAATTTTTATATGTTTATTAGGACAATTGATACGAGGGAGTACTTTATTATATTTTTACATCCCCATATACTTAATATTTATTATTTTAAAAGTCTGTCGCAAATCTGCTGAAAGTCGTCTTAAGGTAACGACGTTCGGTTTTTTTAATCTACTAAACGTGAGATTTTCACAATTCTTTCGTAAGAAGCAAACGCACTTGTCTGGCCGCAAGTCTATCGCAAATCTGCTGGAAGTGATCGTGAGATAGTATCATTCGGTTTTTGTGCTATACTCAACGTAAGATTTTGCGCAATTGTTTCGTACGAAGCAAACGCACTCGTCTGTTGCAAGTCTGCCGTAAATCTGCAGAAGCGGACAGTACGTAAGTTATTTGCATAGCCAGTGCGTAAGTCTGCGCTACTAGTATACTAGTTATCAATATTATACAGAGCATTCTACAATACTGTTAAAAATATTTTTAACTGACGAGCACTATGTCAAATATAATATAACTTATAAAAAATATTGGTATTCACCATAACAACGTTATACTTATATAATTCATAGATTTTCTTACTATTTAATCACGAATTTCTTGTCGTTTAAACAGCATTTCACTCTCTTCAAACCAATTACTGAGAGACGGAATGTTTTAGAAGTCTGTTATCATTTTTTGTGTGACATCTCATGTCATGAACTTAACATTAATTACTTCAATACGTAGAGTTCCGTTTTCAAATTATAAAAAGCAAAATCTCAGCGATCTCTAAACATCGAGTGGTAAATCTGCTTCTCCAATCGCGAGACATATAGCTTACTTCTTTTAAAACAAGCTACCGTCGCAAAACTCGAACTACGCATGCAACTACCAATAATGTTATAAAGCGCTCATCTTACAACATCAATTTACAATGGTACATGCAAAAAGGTGAATAATAAACGATTTCAACATTATTAACTGCGTACGTCTACAAGAAATATCATACACAATTTCGACAGCAACTTGTACTTAATGTGAAATCCAATAGATCAGCAGTTCTAACCATCAATTACTGTGTAATTATTGCACCACGACTGTGCTCGTGTCAATCGAAAGTGACTAGGTTAAGCTCTGATTGGTCATTCGGATCTCCAACCTGACGTGTTCTCCTTAGATGCGAGAGTATAAAAACTCCTCATATATAACAACATTGGTCTTTTCTCTTTCATGAAGTGCTCCAAAGTAATTATAAAGGTTGGAAAGTGAGTCCTGTTGTGTCTTTTAAGTGGATGTAAGACTTAGCTCGTTTACTAAGCTCTGTGAGAAAAGCTCGAACAAACCAGGCCACTGTAAACCTGCCTAAAAAGTGAGTCAACGAAGAATAAGAAAGAAGGGACAGTCAACTTAGGTTCTGACGTTAAAAGTAGCAGCCTGATTATCATCATCACCACAAGAACTCTTGTGTAGGATT
Organism: Copidosoma floridanum; assembly: GCF_000648655.2. Next base: position 557,721 of record NW_019379513.1, on the reverse strand, counting down.
AGGATCATCGTTGCGGTAAACCTTTTAAGATCTTGCGTCTGCGTGTGCGCAAGTAGCGGTAAACCTTACTCCAACTCAGTTTACAATCAACTTGTCTGGAAGATTAGTTTTAAGTCAGTGAGTTGTACCTCAACATCAGTCGAAATTTCTGCGTATGTGGCAGCATGTGTATTTAATGAAGGCAGCTCTGCTTTTCTCACAGTCATGGCAGAAATGGGCATCACTTCAGGACCAAGCGCTCATCAATGGGCAAACGCTACAGACAATTTGTGGATCAACAGAGTGGACGAGAAAGCTGGACTTGCGACTAAGAAAGGCAGAATGCAGCGTAGACAGGATCAAAAAGAAGCCTTAGATCTCTTGAATGATAGTAATATACTATATGGACTTGAGATTGATGATTCTGTATAGGTATTTTATTAGAAAATCAAATTTTTTCACGTTATTTTTATTTTTTTCATGTACAACATTTTAAATTAGTTTCCCCAACCATGTCATTTTTTAAGCCAGTGGCCAGCGTCCCGGAGAAGCTACTCAACCGATCGTTTTAAAATTTTTTACACATATTCTACATATATAAAGCTTTCAGGTGTCACTTTGTTTTTTTTTTTTTTTTTTTTTTTTTTCCCTTTTTTTGCCATATTCATTATTATCTTCGAAGATGAGGAAACTCGTGCACTCTTACTTGCAATACAGTTTAAAGTTGTTCTGTTTCTCAAAGGTTCTCTTGGAATTAATCACGAAAATGCCTTTTTCGTATCGATCATCACAGAAAATTTATGATAAATGACAAATGTGTTTGATAATGAGTCGAACGGCGCAGGTAAAACTTGAGATCGATTCT
>NW_019379513.1:479858-545212 GCF_000648655.2 Copidosoma floridanum | reverse complement strand
AGAATGCTGTTATTGTAAGAAAGGACGAGGAAAGACATGAAAATACAGAAACGTTTACTTCTCTCAGATCTATGTGTTTTATATAAAGATTTTATAAAATTGAATACAAAAAATCCAGTAAGTTTAAGCGAGTTTGCTGAGCTCAGACCAAAGTGGTGGATACTTGATGGTGATAAACAGAGACACAGTGTATGTGTATGTCCAGTACATGAGAATTTCAAAAATATGCTTGATGCTTCCGATTTACAAAACATGACAAAAAATTTACAAAATAAAATACAAAACTACAACGACTGCTTAAAATTTACATTGTGCGAAAATCTACAGCCTGATTGTTTTTTGAATAAGTATCAATCATGTCCGAAATTTGAAATATTGAAAGATGACGTATCTAATATTTTCGAATCACAGGGTATGAAAAAAAAAAATTTTTAGTATGTGGAAATCTGCAGATAGATGCACATTAAAGAAAGAATGTCTCCCTGTTGATGACTTCGTAAAAGTTTTTATTAATAAATTGAAAGAATTCATACCCCATCATTTTATTTCAAAAAGTCAGCAAGCATACGTGTCTAATGGTAGAAAAAATCTAAGTGAAAATTAAGTACTCGTTCAACTGAACTTTTCTGAAAATTTTGCGTTTGTAGTACAAGACGCGGTACAATAAGCCTTCCACTACAATAATAATCAATGTTCTATTTTCCCAGTTACTTGTTGTTACAAGTCTGGACAAGATATTAAGCATGGTAGTTTTATCCTCCCATCTGACAGTATGAGCCATAATACAGCTGCTGTATACGTAATGCAACAAAAAATTATACCAGAAATCAAAAACATGGGTCTGAATGTGACAAAATTTTATATACGCTTCTGATGGAGCTAAACAACACTTCAAAAACCGCTTTGAAATGTGTAATTTAGTTCATCATTGTAAAGATTTATCTATTTTGGCTGAGTAGCACTGTCATGCCATCGCTCATGGAAAGTGTGTTTGTGATGGCTTAGGTGCTATATTCAAAAGGGAAGCCACAAGAGCAAGTCTTCAGGCTAAGCCGAATAAAGCCATCTTGACACCTGGAGCTCTGTATACATGGGGTAAAAAAAATTCCCTTACATGAAAATAATGTATTATGGTAAAAATATCCACAAAATAATGCAAAATCACCTTCCATGTAGATTTTTTAGTGCTCCACCTGTCACGAATATCTATAAAGGTCACGCATTTTCCATAAACGCAGAAAAATTATTAGTAGTTAAAAGATATTCAGATTCTGTGAGCCCTATAACCATTATACAAAATTAATATGATTTATTTAAAGTTTCGATATCGACAATCTAATTCACTGAATTCATTATATATTAGTTAAACAAAAAATTATTTGTAAAAAAACTTACGTAAAATCAGAGGCTTTAAATGTTCAATCCTCAAATAGATAATGGGCTTAAAATATTTGTATTGAGAACCTCCTTCAAATGTCGAGTGGCATATTAATAAATTCAATATGGCTGGTCCAATATGGCGGCCGGAAGCCGTAGAAGAATCATGAGTCCAGCAAAAAAAGGTTGTAAAAATGAAAATTCGCAACGGACCAGGTAGTTTTATGGCCAAAGTTGTACCTGATAGATGCCCCTGAAGAACTTGTGTGGTTGGCAAACAAAATCCAAAATGTCGGATTCAATATGGAGGTCCAACATCCAATATGGTTGCCGAATTTTTAANGCGGGAACAAATTGACATGTTTAAAAAAAATCGTGCAAGGGCTCAAAATATTTTGAAACACATGAGCTTTGAAAATCCACATGGCACTTTGAAAAATTCAATATGACCGATCAAATATAATGGACTGAGTTATTTAATTTTGGAATATAGAGTCCACCATCTTTAGTTTTAGAAGTATGTCCTTTGGTTTATAATCAACGGCATCAAAATCACCCTTATACCAAATTTTGTACAAATAGGTTGATTTTCGAAAACTTCGCCCCCTATCTTGAATCCGCCATATTGAATTTGGCACATCTGACCGCAAATTCGTGATCAGTGACCTATGAAACACCCGTATACCGAATTTGGTTTAAATCAATTGATTTTTAGAAATTCGGCAACCATATTGGATGTTAGACCTCGATATTGAAACCGCCATTTTGGATTTTGTCTACCAACCACGCAAGTTCTTCAGGGGCATCTATCAGGTACAATTTTGGCTATAAAACTACCTGGTCCGTTGCGAATTTTCATTTTTACAACCTTCTTTTGCTAGACTCATGATTCTTCTACGGCTTCCGGCTGCCATACTGGACCAGCCATATTGAATTTATTAATATGCCACTCGACATTTGAAGAAGGTTCTCAATACAAATATTTTAAGCCCTTGCACGATTCTTTAAAACTTTACAAATTTTGTTTCCAGTGGTGGCCCGGTTAACGTGGAACGTGCTATAAATATACTAGTGGGGCTCCAATCCCCTCCGCGCTTCGCGCTAACTCCTGGCGTAAAAGTTTAAAAGTTTTTTCTGTAAATCTTTAATGCCTTGAAACTCATCTATACTACTTTAATTTAATTTTTTTAAGAATATTGAAAAACCACAAACGTAAAAATTAGTTTGTTTCATTTTTTTTTACTATGTGCAGAAATGAATGTTTTAAATTTTCATGCACATATTACATTATTATTTATAAATTTCAAAAAGTATTATAAAATCGTCTCGTGGTTTCATTTTTATTAAAAAATGCTCTCGTCAAAACTCTGAAATAAAAATAGTTCTAGAGGAGGCTTATCTCTCCTACATTATTTGTTTATTGATTATATTCTAAACAACGAAAATTTCTCATGACTTTAATCACTTATAAATCATTTGAATTTGATATGATATATACTTTACATTGCTTTTGTTACTGTTATGCATTCTATATTTTATCATTTGAGTATAAGTGGTAAGAAAAAATTTTTTATTTTCAGATTCAATGACAAATATGGAAATAATTTATTTTCAGTATATAACACTGTAAATTAAAAAAACCGTTTGTATTGTGTACAATTAAAATTTAATTTCAAATCAAACTAAATATTTTTAGAATTTGCAAAAATAAACAATGTAAAAGTAAGCGTAAAAGGGCATGAAAATTGTTTACTTAGAACTTTTTCTTATTTTCTGTACAATGACGAAGATTTTCATATGAAAGGTCATTCTGTAGTCATTAATAATGTTGTAAATAAATAGCAAAATTATTATGAATTTGTAGAAGGAAACGATTATTATTAAAATAAAAAAGTAGGGATAAATATATTAACATGATGTCTAAAAGTGGGACTTGTGGTAAAAATATTAAAATTAAAAGCTTCTCAGAATAATTAAATGTTCACGTTATAGTTAATTTCTCGAACAAAAATATTTAAACACATGAAAATTTAAATAGTAATCTTAAACTGAATTGATTTTTTTTTTTTAACATTAATTCTTATCATTATGATATATTAAACTTTTAGAATCCTACGAAACATTTAATTAATGATAGCTTACGAAAGTCATTCGGATGTTACGTCGGCACAATGTATTATTTGAGTCGAAGCATTCCCTTTATTACTGTAGATAGGACGTGGGGCCAAAAGGTAGTTATATTTCTTGTCTAAGTATTTGAAAGGGGGCGAGGACAGCCGTTTTAATTAAATTGATGTGGTTGTCAAGCAATAGTGCGATGCACTCTATTTCGGCGCGCCTCGGATGTATCGAAAATACCCGGTACGATGTGTCGAATAGTATCCCGTTCGCGATCTAGAGATTACCTGTACCATAACGAGCAAAGGTAGTTATACTCTAGAGGTTACGCAAGGGAGTAAAATGGTTTAAGTTTACGACCTATCTAGGGGCCACCAGTACCATCCGGAGCAAATGTGATTACCCTAGACTTTACGTGAGGAATAATTCCTCCATTTAATCTCGTAGTGTGGTATTTTACCGACACCGTATTTTGGACTCTAAAAAACACGTTCACGTTGAAACTGAGAGGAAAAATAAATTTGTCACTTGAGTATTTAAACTTGACTTACTTTTATTTTCGGTATGAAACGTACACGTGCCAAACCAGCGCGAAATATCCGAGATCGAAGAACTAAAACCGCACTCGTGGAGGACCGTGAGATAGCACAGGCGGACTCTAACTATCTAGTCAACCGTTCGAGGGTGAAATTGAACTGTAACTGTTTCTCACTGTGCCTCCAGACTCTTTTTATAAGGAGTAGTGGACCTCGACCACGCGTTGACTGGAAAACGACGCAGGAAAGTTTGCTGCCGAAAATTTTGGGGGAAAAGACAATAGCCGAAGATCTAATTGGCTGGAGTTGCTCTAGTTTAGCCACTCAAAATTGGCACTTGCCACCTCTGGTTAGCTTTCCTACAAGCGTCAAGAGAGGGGAAGATGATTTACTTACTTACACCCTTCTTTTCTCTCTTACATCAAGATTTTACAGGTTTTCCATGTTATTTAATATTAACATTAGGATGACAAATTGCTAAAATTAACTTTGACTAAGCATTGTTCGTTTATTCAATTAAATTTATTGCAACAAGAGCGGTGAAAATCGCCCAATACTTTATGTAGGTGTCGACTGAATAATCGTTTACTGTGTTGCTATATTAGTAATAGGGTTAGTAATAGTAATTTTTACACATTAATAACTATAATAGTTGCTAGAGTTGCCAGATACATTATTTGAACAAGTTGATCGTCGGAAAGAGTAATTGTTGACAGCGGTCCAACCATTTATCTCTGAAGCAGCTGTAGTTGTGGTCCAAAAACTTATCGGGTGTTTGTCGCAACCCCTTGATTGTTAACTCAATTAAGCTTGTCGGATATTGTAATCTACGGATGTATTTCGAAATGTTAGTAGCAAGATCAATTCTCTCAAACTCTCTCTCGACATATCTGAGTCAGGAAAAGGGGAAGGAGCTATTGTTGACTGTTGGCTCAACTTTCCCGCTTTCCTTTACTTATTGAAAAGTAGCAACATTTGTCCGGATTACAAAAATTAGATTTTTGCGAATGGTATAAAAATGTTATGGTGCAAGAGGGTAGCTTGGCAACTCATGTATCAAAAACGAGCGGAAATTAATAATGTCGCTTTGATAGGTTTACAGTAGTTAACATTATTACTCATTTTGTGGTTGCTTATCAACTATACATCAACTCTATCTTAGTCCACTTGTCTTAGTTATTATCTATCGGCTCAACTGTTTTTAGCTAACCTTTTGCATCTGTTTGTTCTTTAAAGTTATTTTATTATTTTATGCTTTGAGAAGTATTTCATTTGAATTCTTTTCCGGTCAGCATGGGCCAGCGTGCATGTATGTGAGTCATGCATGATCGTAATACCTTAGCTACGAGCAATCTTGTAGGTGATTCACCTCTTTTCAGATGCACATTGGCCCCTGCGTTTAGTGTTCTAAAATTGGCACGGAAAGTTTTGAAGAAAGGGGAAAAAAAATTAATGTGGATACACTGATTTTCATGGAAAACAAAAAGAGATCTGTCGTAACAATGATAAAAGTATTAAAAAAAAAAATTGAAATAAATTTCTAAACAGTTAATATATGTCTAAAAAACGAATTTAATGGAAAACCTAATGGTGAATCATGTAATATAATAAATGATTTTTATTATTCAGAAATTTTTCTAAAAATCAGAAATTTGAAATCCTCAAAGGATCAAGACAAAATCCAAACAGAAGTTGACAATTCAATAAGTAATACGTTGAACATAAAACAAAAAAAAAGTTTTATGATAACTCAATAGTTAATTATACTGAGCGTGAAAACTTCAAAAACTCACTAGATAATAGTTATAATTTGATATAACAAACAGATAGGAATGGATTGTTCAAAAATGTTTTCTCTTTTTTTGCATAACAAAGAATACTTTCATTGTAGAACAAGATTAAAGATAGTTAAAAATGTTATGAAAAAATGGAATTTTTAAATTAATTTCATGGTCGGAAATAAATATTTCAAGAATGTAAAAAATTCAGAAAATTATTTTAAAATAAATAATAACTCAGGGATTTACGGTACGTCAATTAAAGTACAACGTTTTGTTGATAAAATAAATCTACACATCACAACTGATATTAACAACTCTATAAACGTGTTATATTTTGGTGATTGTTCAAGTGATTTGAAGTCGAATATTCGTTTCTTGGGAAATGTGGATTTAGGTACATTTAAGTTATTGTGTTATCAAAATACTGGTATCAAAAGAAAACTACGAAATCTTACATTTATTGAATCAAAAAAAAAAAAATAAATCTGAATATAAAAGAAGTAGTGATCCATTAAATAATAAAAATTAAAATAAGTTTTCAAGTCGTTCTCATAATAAAAATACTGATTTATTAGTAAATCCTGCGTTTTATGGTAAAATAAGTTATAAGTGCATGTATTGTTTAGCAGTATTTTGGCCAGATGGAAAAAAAATTAACGTGATGTCATAAGAGAAAACTTTGTCTTAGTCCGTTGAGTAAACATAATTAAGAATTAAAAGAACTCTTTCTTTATGATGATAATATAAGAATACTTATCAGCTACTACAATAATTTGTTTAGTTTTGCATCTTTGATAACTAGAAAAATAGAACAAAAAGGAAAAGGTATTTATGATATTAAAATTTAAGGACAAATTTTTTATGTTGCGTGAAACACATTGAATTTTGATCTTAATAAAAAACCAAAAAATAGTCAGCTATATATATGATGATGATAAAATTGTTATTAATCTAAGGTTGAAATCCTTAAATAATAGTAAAATTCTTAAAACACATATCAAAACTGTAAGAAAAATATAAAAGAAAATCCAATAGCAAAAAAGTACATACATTTACATTAAATCACGAATGCACAAAAACTACCAAATTATAAAATAACTTTTTCAAGAAAAACAGGCCAGCAAAAACATACATACAATAAACCATTGACAGCAGAATGTGGTGCTATTATAGTTTCAGACTCTGGAACACCAGAAAGTTTTGATCTTTCTGTATACTCGAAAGAATTTCCCGATGATTTTCCTACAGAAACATTTTCAAATAAACTGTGTCATTGTATCGATCCCACGATAATTCCATTATTTTTTTCCTTAGGAGATTAAGGATAAAGGATTGGTTATTTTAAAAATTACTTAAATAAGAGCGATCAACTAACTATCTTACAACATTATTTCTACAGACTGTTTTACAAATCAAATAAAATAAATTTTGATCCATTATTATGCGGGGGACGGCTGACACAATAAATTTTTATTCATTCTTACATTGTAATTGAATATAACCGTTTAAATTACTTAAGAAATAATCAAAAAAATTTAAGAATAGAATATTATCAAGGTTTATTAGACGCAATTGTTAATGTGCATCCAACATTTTTAAAAATTTTTAAACGAAGGAAAAAACTGGAAATCTTTTTATACTATTATTTACATACATTGAAAGTCCAAGATATATGCAGAAACTTTATCAAGATGCAATGTCTACAATGAGGAAATGTGGTAGACCAGATTTATTTATAACAGTAACATGCAGTCCTAAATGTAAAGAATTAAAGTTAATTTTATCGAAATTTCCTAAAAATACAACACCAAATGATATCCAAAACTTAACTGTTAAACTAGTTTACTTGAAATTAATGTCAGTTTTGGATGACATCATTAAAAACAATATATTCGGTAAAGTATTAGCATACGTCTACACCATCCAATTTAGAAAACGTAGTCTACCTTATGCACATATTTAAATAACTTTGCGTCCTGATAAAAAAATTGTTACACCTGAACAAAATGATGCCATTATTTCAGCTAAAATTCCTTCTAGTAATACACAGCTCACAAAATTAGTGATTAAACACATGCTTCATAGACCTCATACAGAACTGAATATAGAAGAAAAAATAAAACTTCCCAACAACATGTTTATAAAATTTAAAGAAAAGATAAAATTTAAGTAGATACTTTAATAGTCGTACCGTACAATAAATTTTTGTTTATGAAATATACATGTCATTTTAACGTTGAATTTTGTCCATAAATTTAAAGCATAAAGTATATTTTTAACTTTATACACAAAGGTAGTGACAGAGCATACATCAAAATTAAAATACTTGAAGACTATGACGAAGAAATATTAAGTAAAGTTAATAGTTACGTTGATGCAAGATATGTAGGCCCAATGGAAGCAGCTTGGAGATTACAAGAATTTCCAAATTGCAGTAGAAGTCATACAGTTGTAAATTTAGCTATTCACCTTAAAAACAAACAAAAACTGGTATTTAAAAAAATAATATTAAAACTGTTACTAAAAACTACGAGACACAGTTAACAGCTTGGTTCAAATTAAATAAACACGATGACCTTGCAAAATCCATAAAGTATGTGAAAATTCCGAAATATCACATTTTTAATAATAAATTACAAATTTGGCGACGAAGAAAAAATGTAATAAAAAATATTGCATCAGGTAGATTAAACGATGTGTCTCCAAATGATCTCGAAAGATTTCTCTTTTAATTTGTATTAAATAAAGTAACTAAAGAGACAAAAAAATAGTGTGGGGGTTTCGTTGGGGGCTGTGGGGGGACACGAAAAATAGTGTGGGGGGTCTGTGGGGGACAAGAAAAAATATGTGTGGGGGCTGTAAAGGGGCCGTGGGGGCTTCAAGAAAAAATGAGAAATCCCGATTTAAAGGTAAAAACTGTCGAATTTTTACCTTATTTGTGTAGGGTCTGTGAGGGTCTGTGCAGAAGTTGTGGGGGGGGGCTGTGAAGGGATATATGGTATGCCCCACAAAAATAAATATACAATACAGGAAGTTATGTTTATCCACAGGGTACCTATGTGGATGATCACATGTATGTAAGGGGAATTATGAGGCCAAAAATGGAATTATGCGGATGTGCGCGCGTGTGTGTGCATGTGTAAGTGTGTTTGTGTGTGTCTTACCATATTAAGTAATTTTAAGGACAAGACTTTCCACGCTACCCCCCCCCCCTACAGCCTCCACAGCCATTTTATTACCACCCCCACCACTTAACCCCCTGCAAAATGAGGAAAAATTTGATTACTGTCAATGATATTTTTACCCAACGAAATATTATCTGACGACCCACTGAGGCCTTCTGGCCCCCCGCAGCCCCCCTATAAAATAAGGGAAAATTTCGTTGACTCCACCGTTATTTAGACTCATGAAAAATCTTACTCTTTTTTTGTAACATTATGCTATTGTATACACAAAGTGTACATCAGCTGAAGCTGACTGTAGCCAGCGATTTCAAGTGACAGCTTCTGCAGCTAACAGTGAACAAGCTCTTAGATATATATAGTTCATACCACCTAGGAAGGAAAAAATTGATTTTATACTCAGTAACAATAAGTACAAAAAACATCAAATATAGTCATTACTCTACATTCATATTGATTAGTACAAAATCAAGGGCGCGTTGACCTATTTTTTTATTTGTAGTATTTCCCTCTTACATTAAGTTTTGAATTAATACGTGTCATTGTATGTTTATTCAATTAAATTTATTGCAACAAGAGCGGTGAAAATCGCCCAATACTTTATGTAGGTGTCGACTGAATAATCGTTTACTGTGTTGCTATACTTATAAAACCACGAAGAGACAGAGCTCTTCGATGTTTTATTTAAGGAAAAAAAAAAACTATTAATAGATAAGAAATTTAAACGATAGCTCATTCAAACTTCTATGCATTTGCTTAGATCTTTTTTTTTCTTCAAAAACCTGCCTGTCTTAAACGTACAACTTTTCATGTACACAAATTAAAAAACAATTATGTAATATGTAAAAGTTATTATTTTATACATAACCCTTATTTTTATAGGATAAGATTTTTAGTACAAAATCTAAAAATTTGGTTCTTTTTAATGATTGTTTTTCGATACGGATACAAAGTTATCACGAAAATAAATCAATTTGCTAAAGAACATTAAAAGAAACATTTCATTTAGAAAAATGTTACAAATAGTTATCCTGAATTAAAACTTAAACTTTCATGATTTCTAACAAAATTGTAACATAATAAAATGTATATATATCATGTTGTATGTTACTACTCAATGTTGTTGTAATGTATGTGATAATTTCTGATGCGTTAATTTTTTTTTCTATTTAAAAAGTATACTTACTTTTAATTACAAACTTATTCCTTAACAACATTTTCTAGTTCCAAATTATTTTTACGCTCAATTTGCATAAATATCCCTTCTTCAAGTTTGCATCTTAATAACGGCATGTATAGTTGTCCATGAGAAAATACAGGCTTTTTTAAGTATACATCAACTTACTCAAAACTTGTTCCTTGAGATTTGTTAATTAGTACAGCAAATGCCAAGACCAAAGGAAATTGCTTTCTGTCAAGTATGAAAGGTAACGACGAGGTATTACTTGTATTTTGAGTGATTTTCGGTATAAATCCTCTATTTCTAAGCTTTTCTCCCGTGATAATTTTAGCTTGAATATTATATTAAAACAATTTTCTAATCTTTATTTGTGTGCCATTGCACAAACCGTCTCTTATACACAAATTTTCTATTAACATAACCATTGCTCCAACTTTCAAATTTAGTTCATATGATGGGAAACCATCACGAATATTGTTTATGTTAATATATTGAGGAATTTATTGCGTGGATTGGGAAATGAGCAAACACACCTTGTAATAGTTTATAATACTTAATAAAAGGAGAATATACTTATAAGAACGATACACATCACAGCCAACGACAAACGGCTGCTTACATGCATGACCGTATGCTTCGACGGACAGACGAGATCTATCTTGCGCCCGCATTTGAGCACCAAGCGTCCGCAAATATCTTACAACTGTAGTTGGCCAGAGATAGCGCCACGAGTTCATGTCTCATACGTATACATATATATTCGTTGGTATAAATGTACAATATACTCAACAGTTTACTATTTTGATAGGAAAATTTATGTGAATGTTATTATCCGATCTGTTGATACCTTTGTACGTGGCATGATCTATGCTATAATGAATTGTCTTCCTTTCTTCCATTAGATTTAAACTTTTGTTATTTAAAAAAATTGTGTATTCATTATAAGAAGTTATAATAACACTGTTTAAAAAAAATTGGTGATTGTTGCTAAATATTTAAACATACATCATTGATCTTCTATTTTTGAGGAATTATCAGTGATTTTAATTTTCCCTCTCCAAAATTATTAATCCGATGTGAAAAAATTAGTTTGTGATGCTTTTCCGTTGGTGACTGTCTTGTTTTTTAAAGTTTATTGTTTTTTCAGAGCTGTTAGGTTTGCCCAGCGCTCATCTTGAAAAGCATTAGTGATTTCTAGTTAAATACTTATAGAGTCAGGAGAGTAACGTAACGTAGAGTCGTTGGTTTCCGGGGTTTCCAGCCTTGCAACGAACAACTTCGCTCGTGACGTCTGCCAGTGAACGATTGACTTGGTTTAATAGTGGCCGGCTTTATACATTTTTTTAGTTGATGAATCGTTGCTGGAAACGGTAGTAAACATGTATTTGTTGGCAAGATAGTGTAACGTTATGTGGTCCTAAGAAAACCAATGAAAATGGAGGTTAAGTAGGGAACGTCAATACTTTTGATGGCTCTGAAAAGGATCAGTAGGGATACTTCTAGCCATGACTTATTATTATTCTTGATAATGGATAGATGTCTGTGCGGGTAGCTTAACTCCAACATTTAGAGTCTCTGAGTACGGTGACCGTGATGAAGGGAGGTACGCCACTGACCAAAGAATATCTAGTCTTTGGATTGCTCCCCAGATAACCAACCACTTATCAGTAGTCGGGAAAATGGGCCTAGATAAAACTTTTTCTGTGGACATACCGTTCCTACGAACTACTGAGGAGGCTGTTGTGGCTGCCCGAACTCACGGTTGTTTTTGCTGTCTTGCTGTTGTAATATAATCTGCTCTGGTAGCAGCACTAGGTCAGTTAGAAAAATGGCCGTGAAACCCCAAGTTGCTGGAGTAGAGTGTACTCTGGCTAGACGTCTCCTGATATTTCGCTGAAGACGTTAGCGTTTATAACATCTTAATATTGATAAGTACTCGTCAATCACGGTGGGAAAGGATAGAGTTTAACGTGAGCCGGGTATCCAGGTTGACGGTAGCCGGGTTACCTAGCTGCACGACTTCTAGCTCTAGGCTTCATGCACTGCCGAGGAACGACTGTGTATTTGGTACGTTGCTTGAGCCTTTTATAACCATACTTTTTTAAGTGAGTTGCAGGTTTCTTTGATTTTAATTTGACGCCACCTACTGGATTCAACTAAACTAAAGCGCTTAGCTAGCGTATTTTTGCGAAACTTAAAAATTAATTTTTGTTCATTCTCGAGGTGCACAGCAAGACTTACAACCTTGTGATTCCTACCACAGATTTAATGTTTTTGTAATCCTTATAATGCTTTCATGGATCTGAAATATTTACCATCAACATAGTTTTTCATGTAACCTAGAATTTCATCATCGTTAGAATGACATAATCTTAAATTTAAATAAAGTCTTCATCACTACCTTTATAAATGTAGTAGTGTATGTATTTTATGCTCTGAATAGATGCACAATATTCAACGTTTATGTAGCATCTACATTTCATTAATAAATTTTATCACATGGTACAAGTGTTGTCAACTGTAATTTTATGTTTATTTTTAGTCTTATGTACGTGATTACCTTATTATATGCGTGAAATATTGTTTTTTCTGATACTTTCGGGGTAGCCATTTTTTTAACGATGTTATGTCAGCAAATGGTTTAAGAAAATCTTCGTTACATTTGTTATTGGATGTATTTAAACATGGGCTTTTTTTAATGTGATGACCGTGAAGTATGGGTTTAGTAATTAATTTGGCAAGTTTTGTTTTATTTCAAGGTATTTTAGCTGATATAATTTCATTAATGTGTCCAGGTAAAATGATTTTATTATTAGGTTTTTGTGTTACGAGAAGATGTGCATGTAGTAAACCTCATTTTTGAAATTCTGTAGTATAAACATGGATTATTACTTTTCCAATTAAAATGATTATTTTTAATCCTAAATAATTGGTTTAATGAAGAACTAAATATATTCAGCTCTAACCATTCACGTGTCGCTCTAAATTTCAGCATATGAAAGGTGAGCGCATTAAATACAATGATTTTGAACTTAACTTTGATCTGGTAATGGAGAGTCAGCGCACTAAGCATGCAAAAGGATAAATAGTATAGTTGCATGATTTTAAATCTGCTAAGCTCACCCTAAGTAAGTTTTTTTAAGCATCTGTAACCAAGCAACTGACTGTTGATACTATATGATTACTCTGTTATCGGGGGGTTGGTGCACAGTGTGCCTTGGGGAGCGAAGACCCATTCGTGTTTGCGTGTTTGTGTGTATGTGTGTGTGGAGGAAGGATTATCAAAATTTTTTGTAAAAGATTCAGGTGTCAAGCGACAAACTTGACATTGAATTTTCAAGTCATAAATAGCTCTTTTTCGCCACTCACGACATTGGCACTAAATAATGCAAAAAAAAAAAATCACTGTATCATAGATTAAAATATCTAAAACTATTATTGTGCATAAACTGTTGCTTTAATTTCTTATCATACAGACATAAGGAAAATAAAATTATTCTTCCACACTTACGATAATTAAATTTGTGTCCTTTACAGTCCAAAAATCTTGCGTAGTACAATTTTTTATGTTAGTATTCTAAAACTATTGTTTTTATTCAGTAACAAAAACTTACACGGAGGGAAAAGTTTTGCAAATTTCTCATGGTGTATGTGCAAATAATCCACGGTAAGAGGGTACTGGCGTTGTAGGCATCAAGCCTATGCTTTCGTCTTAGTCCAATCGATGTCCGATTCACATGGACTGTAATCGTGGATTACTGTCATAAAACCGTGGTACGTTCTTATGTTAGCTACAGCCCATGTCGATAGTGCACCGTGTGCCGATCGCATTGACTGTAGCTTAGGGTGACAAGCACGAACTGGTATGGTACACTCATATGTAATATATAGCCCTACTACATAGTAGTCGATGCTCTAAGCGCATGAGCTGCAGACGTGAAGAAATCCTATGAAGGCATTGGTTTTTTTTCCATTGCCCTCTTGCGTTTCGTCGCTACTATCTTTCTCTCTCTATCTCTGTATGTATACATTTGTATTATAAAGTACTGACCTACTGTGTGTATATACATTATAAGACATTTCCATCGTTTTTTACAAATTAGCAGTATATACACATAAGTTTAGTTTATTGCACATACAAATTAAAATTAATTTTACCACTGTTATTTTGTAATACTGTAAAAAGTATACATATGCATTTAATAGTAATCAATTTCTTTTTTTATTCCTAAGCTAAGTAGGGCCAAAGTATTTGAGTACTAAGATAACTTTGAACGTTGTTTTTTATGATTGGAGAAGAAATTGCGCAACTTTTTACATAAATAATGACATTTACATTTAAACATTTTTTCACGGTCCGTGCATCAGGGCTGGAAATATCGTTTGAGAGTTAGAAAACGCAACAGGGCAATAGAAAAAAAACCAATGCCTCCGTAGGATTTCTCCATAGCTGCACCTCATGCGTTAAGAGCATCGACTGCTATGTAGTAGGGCTATATATTGGGTGCGTTTTTTTAGCGATCGGTCGATCGGTCGGTTCTTCAGATTTAAGTTCTGAAGAGTTTTCATGCACATTTTCAGATTTACTTATTTCTGGTTTCAATGATGAAATATCGTAAACACGAGTGACGTTAGGCTCCTTCTTTAGCAGATCTTCAAAGTACCCAAAGTAAGGACAACTTTTGTAACTATTTTCTGTCTTATCATTCCAGATTTTTGTATTTCTATATTTATTGAATAAGTCAGTTTCTTTTTGCATGGCTTGTGTAGCAGTAAAGGAAAACCTGCACAGAAAAAGTCTGTTTTACACTACATTCGTTTCTCATGTTTTTCGTACAAATAGTGATAATAACCCTTCAGAATACAACTGTTCTGCGATACTCTTCCAACAGCAGGGAAGCGAATTTTTTCTTACGCATTTGTTTTGTTTTTTGTAATATTCCAATAGCACAGAAATAGTTTTGTCACTCCATTTATCTGTTTAAGAACAGTAAACATATATCTTTACAAATTTGTAGATTAATTAATCATAAATAATTTCATTCGCCAAGACCTTTGTTTGACTTAGGAGTGTCGCTTTCTTCTGTTGAAATAAATTTCGTTTCACTTGTCGAAAGGCCATCGTACACTTCCTTTTCGTCGAGGAACTCGTCTAACCACTCTTCTTCGTACTCACTGCTTCTAGTACTGCTACTATCATCCTCATTATTGTTTGGCAGATAAAAATCAGATACAGATGGTTTAGCATGAATGGATGCTGTCTTCGCAGAAACTGATATAAAAGAAAATTGAGATCAAGGCTAAAATTCACTAATTTTTTTTTTGACACTGAAGATGGAAAAGAAAAACGATAATTAATAATAATGATATCCCATACCATAATCAACGATGCTTGAGGAGGATCCATCATTTAATTTTCTAAGCTGAAGCTTGTGTTTTTTCATTAACAATGTTGCATATTCATCATCTGCAATCAATTTAATTGTTAGCAGTAGCTTTAGGTACTTACTTGAAAGAAGCTACCAGTTTTCCCACGATTATAGTCCTCTTCTGAAGCGTGTAAGACTTGCATCTTGTTGTCTTCGGGATCGAAAAGACTCCAATCAACTACTTTTAAACGATTACTGTTATCATTCTGCTGAGTTGCAGCTGATTCTTCTGTGACTAAATTCCCTTGAACTATAAAGAGAAGCTTTATGAGTATCCAAAAGCTGCATTGCAAACCTGGAATCCATCACAGGAACAAATATAAAAAAAATTTGTATAGTATCAGCTTCTTAATACAAAGTCATAGTTTAACTTGAATGATCGCGTTAACTTTTAGGACATCCCTTTTTTAGCTTTTGTGTAGTCTTTTTTTGATGTATGTAAGACAAAACGTTGACCTTGACGGTCTTTTGTTGAGAATGGTACGGTTATATCAGCTTTTGCCATCATCATTATCATTTCATCAGCATTAGCTTACTAACATTTTTCAACGTTTTGTTTTCAAAAAATAAGATAACAGTTAGTTTTTTTCGGAAAATTAGAGTAATAATAGAAAATTGAGGTTACATGGGTACACCGCATTAACATATAAAACCAGCTATGACGATTCTGTTCAGCTATAAGCCTGTTCCCGAGTCTGAAATACTTTGAGGAACGGAGCGATTGAGTGAACCAATCGATCGACCGACCGATCAATCGCTAAAAAAACGCACCTATTACACATGAGTGGACCATGCCGGTTCATGCGTGTCATTTTTGGCTACAGTCTATACGTTCGGGACTCGGTACACTATGGATATAGGCTGTAGATAACTGAGAACGTACTAACAGTTTCATGACCGTAATCCACGGTTACAGTTACAGTCCATGTAAACGGGACATCGATTGAATTGAGACGAAAGCATAGACTTGATGCCTGAAACGCCAGTGAACTCTTACTGTGGATTATTTGCACATGTGCCATGAGAAATATGCATGACGTTTACCACCGTGTAGGGGTAACAAAAAAGACTTCATAATAGTTTATTGATAGGTCAACTTCATACAGTGTTCACTAAGGACCTGGAGCGTTTTTTTTAAAACTAATTTTAAATCATATTAATAAAGCAGAATCTTTTAACATGTCAAGAACAGTTGACGAAATACTTTGCAGTACATTTAAAGTTACTTACATTTGGTGGAATCCGATTCCCAAATTCATAATATTTTCGAAAAGTCATGTCTCGTTATGCTGCCATGCCAATTGAAAACCATTTTTGTGTGATTTTTATGTCTGAAGCAATTGAGGCATAATATAATGAGAAAACTTCAAACAAGTTTTGCTGAAAGTTACAAAAGGAATTTTCAAAAATGTTTTTTTTTTACAGCTAAATTATACTTTTTTATTTGAAAAAGACTCGAAAATTATTTAAAAAATAGCCTTAGAAGAAGTTGAAAGAACTTTACGTTGCTTATGTTGTACAAATAATTATTTTGATGATAAAGAAATTGTTCTAGGAGGAGATTTTAGTCAGAAATTTTGAGTTTTGAAAAATAGTAATAGAAGCATAATTGTACAAAAAAGTATTAAAATACAATATCTTTGATTACTGCTGTCTATTCTATAACTAAATACCAATATTAGTTTGATTAACAAAATATTTTATAAATTATTATTAAATATTGGAACAGGAAAATTTAAATCCTTGCAAGTGCCCAATAAGTAGACAATTTTTGTTTCTGTTGGGCTTTTTTCGTGAATCGCGCAAATCTGAATGCCACGAATGAAAAGACCCAAGGGTAGATTTTGAGTCATTTAATATAGGCTTAATAAATGACACTTTTCGTGAAATAAATCATTTGTCTTCACTCCGAGAATAATTTCCTGCTCAACAATAAACTCGAGAAGAAACCACACTCAAATCAATTTTTGAACTAAATAAGTATTTATTAACCAAAGAGAAAATATACAAAAAAATAATCTAAGGAAAATTCGTGAGAAGAAAAAAATACAACTATTTCAAAATAACAAAATCAAAATCAAACAAAAGCCAAGTCTAGTACGATACGACGATTGATTGCGTCGTTCGTACAGAGGATCAATTGTGACTTGAAAAAAAGAATGTGTTGAAGCTTTAGACTATAATTCAAAGTAAATTGACACTCTAACGAAACTTCAGTGAGAGGTGAACTTTTCTGCTGAACTGCTTTTGAGGACACGTCTTCAGCACCAAGAAACAACAAAATAGCAACAGCAAAATTGTTGCTAATTAGATTTGAGCAGCGAAGAAAGAACTGCTGCGTGGGAGCGCCTCACTGCTACAAAGGTCGTAAGGGTAGAGAGCAAGCTCGTGGCTGTCACTGGGAGCAGGAGCAATGAAATAAAACAAAGCTAAAGGATTACGCGTAGAGGGGGCCCCAGAACGAGCACGCAAAAGAGTCAATTACGCTTCATGCGTGTGTGCGAGTGTCCCCACCCTCCCAGCAGTCAGTTTCTACCGCAAATCAAAAGGCCAGCAGCCAGTGTGCAGAAAAGTTCGCCTCATACATTCACACGTAAGTAAACAATAACGGATATTTGTTCCAATATTTTTAAAAAGGATGTTAGCTTTTTTAAAAAATAACGTTAAACTTACTTCTAAAAACAAATATCCTTATTTTGTAAATAACAAAATTTCATATCATGTAAAACAAAAAATGAAAATACATTACAGCATGGGTTATACTATTGAGAGTTTATAATTAAGTTATGTAACTAAGGGTTTTAATAAATTTAATTGTAATATTTACATATACGTGTCTATTGTTTGTTTTTGGTGAACATATGACTGTCGTAAGGACGACTTTAAGGCTCGTACCCTGAAATAATACTAGCTTTGCAAGTTTTTATATGAGATTAAACTTGTATATATAACATGGAAATTATTTACTTCTTATAAATCATAAATTTAATTGTAATATTGAAACATTCGTGTCTATTGTTTGTTTTTGGTGAACANAACTTCATATACGATAGTAATATTTATATACAGTAATATTAACTTTTTTTAAAACAAGCTACCATCGCAAAATTTGACCGACGTATTTAACCTCTAAGCAACTCAATAAAGCTCTCATCTTACAACATTAATTTTCACTACTACATCCAAGAATGTGAGCAATCAACAATTTCAACATGTATTACCGAGTATATTAACGAGAAATATCATATACAATTTCAATCATAACTTGTACTTAATGCAAAATTCGAGAAATCAGCAGTTTTAACCATTAATTACTGTGTAATTTTTGTACCACGGCTGTACTTGTGGCAATCAAGAGTAATTAGGTTTAGCTTTGAATGGCCGTTTGGATCCCCAACCTGGTGTGTCCTCCTTAAATGCGAGAGTATCAAAACTCCTCATATATAACAACATTGGTCTTTTCTCTTTCATGAAGTGCTCCAAAGTAATTATAAAGGTTGGAGAGTGAGTTCTGTTGCGTCTTTTAAGTGGATGTAAGACTTAATTCGGTGATTAAGCTGCGTGTAAGAAGCTTGTATTATGAACGATTGTAAGATTTAGTTGGGTGACTAAGCTTTGTGAGAAAAGCTGGAGCAAACTAAGCCACTGTAGATTTGCCCAAAAAGTAAATCAAAGAGGAACAAGAAAGAAAGGACCATCGACTTGGGTTGCAACGTTATAAACAGCAGCCTAATAATCATTATCGCCATGGTTGCTCTTGTGTAACATTAGAACCGTCTTGTGAGATATTGTGACTACGTGCGTGTAAGCTGTGACTAACCAATGATTATACAGGTAAGTTAGGTTAAGAAAAACTACAAATTGTTTAAACACTGTAAATACAAACTTGAAACTTTATGATTTATTTTATATATAAAAATTGATTATCTCCAGCTTTACCAAATTTATTAAACTATTAGATAAGACGTTACTTGGTTGTTAATCATACTGATTTGCAGAATTATAAAATTTTAAGATTGAAAATTCTAACTGATGGAATCATAATCTTAGCTATAATAAATAAATTAAATATCAAGCAAAAATTAAACAGATAACGTACAACGAAAATCTTAACAAGAATATAGTACGTCAACATTATCTTGGCGTATGATACACTAACACCATTTTATACATACCATTTGACGAAATTTAATATTACAACGTCAAATCAACGGTTAAAAAAATATTGAATGCTATAAGTAAGAGCAAAGATGGCATTTGGACCGATGGCTGGCTCCTGATGAACAAAAATTAAATTTATTTCTTTGCAGAAGGAATCTACGAGCTTCACCCTTCACTGAGAAGTTCGGATACAACAAATTGGTATCCCTGGTGAAATACTAAGCCTTGAGTTTTACTTAAAGTGTACTTAAATTAAATCAAAGCTTTAATTTTTTTTGTATTATTTTATTTCGTTTCTATTTTTTCCAAATTTTGTTATCTTCTTTTCTATTTTCAACATTTCTTCATCATAGATTATACGCTTTAGGATATTTGAAAAAGTAGCTGATGTAGCTACAAAAGTACAGTTACTTGAACAATAGAAGAATTTCTAGACTTTCTCAAATTATTACGTAACGTAGCTCTCAATAATTTAGCTTTCCATATCAATGAAGCTGCCCCATACCTATCCATAAGTAGTGGCCAAAATACACCGTTTAGAGATTTCTTGTTGATATTGAAAACGGTAGGTCCCGTTTTTCAAATGCGGAAGAACTTATATTTTTGAGAATCGTTATTTTCAGGCTAAAGGGTAGAGCAGGAAGTTGTCTAGACATATGAACAATAAACACATTAGACGATCTTATAAATCATTTGAAGGCACATTTTGCTCCCTCCAAGACTTACGCTTATAGTACATTATGTGACGAATGCGCGAGGAACGCGATTCGCGCACGAGTTACATATACTATTTTTTGAAACAGTGTGTGAAAAGATCGACTTAGTCTAAACAAAATGTTTTTATCGTGCTTTTATTTATTTTTTATTGTCATTACACATGTTTATCGTAACATTACAATTTCATACAGATTTCCATTGTTTCACAATTTTCCTTTTCATAACTTCTCTTTCTTTTCTTCAATGGCGATCCAAATGTAGCGTTTTGCGTGGTAGTCAGAGCATAGTCCTTTGATATTGTGAATTGTCCTTCGACTCGGCTTCGACATTATTTATATCTACAGTTGCGTTATCAAATTTTATATTAGACGTAGAAGGAATTTGATTTTCAACTGCATGGGAATTGGCGAGCGATGTTGTTAAGTTAATTACATCTGTAATTTTTTTACTTATTTCTTTTTGATGCTTACGATAAAGCTGTCTGAGGTGTCTTTAACATCGTTTAAAGTTAGATTTGCTAGCTCACTTCGTCGACATCCACCACTTATACCAAAAATAAGAATAACCTGAAAATAAAACTATTATGATCGTATCGCTTAAAAAGCGTAATTACAAGTAGTAAAAAAAAGCCAAATTCAATAATTTACTTTTTTACATAAATACACTTCATTAATAAATTTACGGATTTTATCAGGCTCAAAAATCTGGCCTTTTTTCTTGTATCTCGCGTTTTTTTTCTTTGTAAAAGCAATCAACGTGTGATAATAGCCCAGATCGATGTAATCAAAATTTTTGACACACGTTTTAATCATCGAATATTGTGTCCATAAAGTTGGTGGAGCATGTTTTTCAGAGAGCTCTTCAAAATACGCTATAAATACTTCTTCAAGGAACGATGTTGTCTTCTTTTCTGAGCACCATTTCTTGAACGCATTGTAAGCTGTAGTATACTGCCGTTTTGATTTTTCAGGCAACGAATTCATAGCCACTTCTTTAACCGCTTCAACAATATCGGGCGGTAACTCGTCTCCATAATCAGTATCATTTGATTTACTGTCCGAGCTCATGTTAAAAATTAATATTGTTAACACACACTTATAAAGCGCTAATAATGCGCACGAGCTTATATAAAGCAAGACAAGAACAGATCTGATAAGCAGAGGCGTAGGGTTATGCTAAATAATTGATGCGCTATTGCGAGTCACTGCTTTTTGTCATTGCCAGGTTACGAAATTTCCTCGCGCACTGGTGCCGATCTCTTCGCGTACGACTTGAAGCAGTGCGTGAATGGCGTTCCTTGCGAACTCTATAGGTGCATGTGAAGTCGATCTTCACACACACTTTTTTTAAAATACATTACCTACATCAACCATTCTCGAATGAAATAGGGAGAAACTGTTTGTGATTTTCAGAAAAAAATTTCCTAACTCATTAATAAAGCTGCTATTGGCCGTTTACAAGTAGCTTAAGAAGCTGAAGAAGTTGGAAAAATATTATACCCCAATATTCACGATACCATATGGGTTTCAGCTCATTCAAAACAATATACAAGTTTAATATGACTATCCCAACGTGTGCAATCGCGATAATATATCTTATTATTACAATTCAAATGACATATAAATTTTGCAATTAATGCAATATCAAAATAACGACTCTACAGATTAATCTGTAGAGTTTTTACAAAACATAGCGTAGCTGCACTTCATAAAAAGTATTCCTGGTATAATAATAGGCAAGGCAGTGGTAACATACGATAGATGTCACTGTTTTACGATGGCTGTAAACACCAGAAAAAGCCAGCAAAAATATAAATACTTTCTTAAAATTTCGTACCTTTTGATTTAGATGACTCAAAAATTTTTTTCAATTCAGATTTTAGCGATAATGTCCCCAACATAACAACAGAAAAAAAAAGTAATGTAGTACAAAAAAGTTTTGCAAGCATTATCATGACAACACAAGTTATAGTTAACTTCACTCAGTAGTAAAAAAGTATTCCCATCGATTTTATATCAAAGGTGATGCCATTCCACGTATATTGCATGTACAACATAATATACCAACAACTGATGATAAACCTGTTTTTACTAAACATTATAGATACCCTCCTGCTGTACACAAAAGTAAGAGATCAGATTAATAAATTATTATAAGAAGGAACCATTAGCTCCTCATGTAGCCCATATAATATTCGGCTGTGGATTCTCTCCAAAAAGCCAGAACCCAACAGTGAGATGAGACATTGTCTTGTAATACATTGCAGAAAATTAAACCCTAAAACTATCCCAGATTCTTACATATTGCATTGTACAACAGAGATATTAATTGGCTAGGCAAATTGTTGGGTTAAAATTTTCTTTAGCGTTTGATCTAGCTAACGGATTTTATCAAATTAAAGTATCTCTAGAAGATCGTCACAAAACCGCTGTCAGTACTTTATACGGACAACACGAGTATATAGGTATGCAGCTTGGATTATGTTATGCACCAGCTATGTTTCAAAGACTCAATGGATCCTGTATTATTGGGATGACAAGGCATGGAACTATTAACATTTTTAGATGATATTATAATATGTGCAAAAATTTAAGAAGAACACGAAATATAAGTAAAAAAATTAATTTACAGATGATCAAATGCTGAATTAGAGTTACAACTAGATAAATTTCAACTTTTGACCCCTGAAATGACATATTAAGGACATAAAATAGGTTGTTACGAAGTGAAACCTGATTTCAAAAAACTTTAAGCAGTTAAAAATTTTCCAATACCAACAAATTGCACAATTGTTCAAGAGTTTTAAAGGTTCACAGAACATTTTAAGCAATTTCTAAAAAACTATGCTGAAATCGCAAAGCCTTTAATCCTATTATTAAAAAATAAGAAATTCGATTCAACTTAAGCTCAGGAAGAGAGCTTTGGAAAATTAACATCAGCCCTGTGTGAAGCCCCAGTACTCACATCTCGACAAATCATTTATTTTAACTACCGACGTATCCAATTTAGCTCTCAGTGCTGTTCTGAGTCAAGGAGAACTAAGAGAGTAGAACTAGAAATGAAGCCTAGATTTCGCGCATTCTTAATAAAAGCAAAAGAAATTACTTTACTACAACTTTTTACTCCAGTACAACATATTCAACACTACTTATATGGACAAAAGCTTACAGTTTATGAAGACCACGAGCTTTTTACATGGATTGAATCAACAAAAGATTCCATTAATCGACTTCATTGATGGAAAGCGAAACTCCGTGGGTACAGCTACACATATAAGAACCTGAACTTTTAAATTGAAAGGCTGACGCTTTACCACGTAACCCTCAGATTTCCATAAAATAAAGACCGTAAAGGATTATTATTGGGGGGGGGGGGGGTAAAAGACTTTAAAAAAATTTAACATCCCGCAGCATCAGAAGCAGTAGTCGCTCCAATAGCTCAAGCTGAAATAGTGAGTCTAAGAAATATAAAATAGTACAGTGTCGTATGCTATATTTCATGTCCGTTTGAAAATTTTTCCGACAAACGAAAACATCTATTGCACGTGCTAATAGAGCCAGGGATATATACAGTCAAAGCTCGAATAAGCTCAAACCCACTACTATGGCGAAGCAAGCAACGAGAGGAAAAAAGGCTCCAAAAAGTCTCCTGTTATCATACGGTCAGAAATAGAAGGAGGGCAAGGAGAACTCATTGGATCATCAATAGCTCAAAGGTTACTTTAGCACCAAGTTCAAGAAAAACGAAGTTCACCTACTCCTGACGGAGACATGGCCACATCAGATTATGACGACATAGAAATTTTGGGTACACTATAAGATGAAGAAGAACAGCAAGCACCGATAACCTAAAGAGTTAAATCTCTATTTCCTAGCCTCTTAAACACGAAACCAGTTTCATCACCCATTTTAACCACAACAGATAATGAGTTACAACAAAAAGCTGTTACTGGAGCCAGTGACATAGAAAAAAGAGTTAACCCTCTTTAAAAGTACAACCATTAAGTCTTAGGACTCCTACAAATAAGAAAATCGAAGCTGCACGTCAAAAATCAGTAGGATTAAAGTTTGACACCAACTCATCAAGTACATCAGAAGGTAAAATGATTGCAAAGATAACACTGAATCCAAAACTGCAATGCACTGCTTACAGACTAATGCATGAACGTGCTTTGGAAGATAGTCACAATAGAAATAATGATAATGAATCTCATTTAACTAATAGTTTGTAAAATACAAATTTTACTGGCCCCTCTTTATGTTAGGATTATAACATACCGCTAGAACTGATGAATACTATAAAAACAACAGAAATACGTTCGCCATAGTCAAATGAGGCAAATTTTGAGAATTTAAAAACTGCGTCTAATGATTTACTAAACTATTCCAAAGACTCTAGAAATTTTGAAGAACAAAAAAATTTTCCAATAAAATGAAAATCACATATAAAACGCTCCAAATCTGCATCTATGGTAATAGAAGACAATGTCGATACTTTTTGAACAGAGCCTAATATTTTCACTATTGAACAAGAAGATAGCGAAAAAATCAGAGATGAAAAAGAACTGCTCATACACCTTCTCATTAACATCCCACAGCCACATTTGAAATGTTAGAGCATCAATGGAATGCTGAACATGATAGCCAACTTACTCGTAAAGAAAGCACTATAATTAAAACATTGATAAGAACAGCAATGAATAACCTCAAAATATTAAGTACATGAGAATGTTAAACGTACACGAAGGACGAAATTGCAAGTTTTACTTCAGCTGACTTGACGCACAATTCTAGTAACAAAAAACTATTATTAGATTTAAATTTGATTTCAAAATATAGATCAAATAAAACACAACCACTAAGTAACTTCACAACGAGCATTCATATAAATAAATAAGTATTCTATTTAGATATCAAAAAATGTATACATATGCGTTTTAGTGAATGTGCTTATTTATTAGACAAAGTAAGACAACGAAAACTAATAAAATGTAATAACAATCACGTCAGTGGGCATTGGGGCATAATCAAAACTTATAGAAAAATACGAGAATTCTATTACTAGCAAAGTATAAAAAAGATATTAAAAATTTTGTACACAAGTTTAAAATTTGCCAAGAACAAAAATAAACATGGATAAGAACAGAAGAACCCATGATAAAAACTTATACTCCAACAAAAGTTTTCTCAAAAATAGCCATCGATATTATCTAATCGTCAGCAATAACAACATCTGAAAATAAACATATTTTAACTATACAATGCTTGTTTAAAAAAAAAATGGTCCCCAAATGGGCTCGAGTCACCAGGCAATTTCGGCCCACTCCCTCTCCGTGGCGAGCGGCCCCTCTTTTCGAGTGGAGTAGTCCCTGCTGCAGCCAATGAGCGAGCAGGAGCTGTGGCTTCCTCACATTCCTTGTGCGTGCCCTGCTTGAGGTTGCGTGCGCTACCTGCAGCGCTGCTTGAGTTTGCGCTCGCTGTTTGAGTTTATGCGCAATGTGCTTTAGCGCCTGTAGCGCCGCGTGCGCCAGCTGGTGACGTGCAATGCAGTTTGAGTTTGCGCGCGATGCAATGTGCATAAGTCGTCTGCAGCGCTGATTTGCGAGCGCTGTTTGAATATGCGAAATCGTGTGCAGCTTGTGCATATGGTAATTATATGCAAACAAAAACTTTTTTTGTGTTAGCGAGTGCGTTGCATAATAATGTTGGATGTGGAGTGGCAGGAAAATAATTCTTAAACATTTTTTGTTATATTTTTTGAATTAGTTTGTATTAAATAAAAAATATACATGATTTAAAAAATATGACTCGCAAAACACGCATGATTTATGAAATTCGTTTTATTGAACATCTTATTCTTGAAATACACAAAAATTTGGCGGAAAAAGTTTATAAATATTATTTATATTGTGTGCTTCGCTCAACCAACCACGTTGTAGCCAGTCGTCCATGTAGGATGTTGCTTTTGTCGTTTAAGGCGTTCATATGCTGCATTATATAAATCACTGTCTTGCTTTGATGACTTGATTGATATGCTAGTCAGAAACCATTGTTTTTATAAATGTGCTTTATGTAGGGCACAAAATAGTCTTTTCTTTTCAAAATGGTTTTGTTCCTGTGTAAGGCATACTGAAGAAGAGACATTGTCTTCAAAGTCTTTAAAAGGACGATGCATTTGATACAAATCGTGAACTTCACGCATCAGGATTAAACTTATGAACGTAGCTTCATCACTTTCTCAAGTATGAATTCTTTTCAGGTTTTTGGCAATAGTTATGAGATGACACTTTAAGTCATTTAAAGTAACATCACCCTCAAACCATTCGATTCCATGGACTTCTACCGTCTGGTGATTATTATGCTTTTTTAAATCCGGCGGTAAATCATTGAAATTGCAAGGTGGCTTGATTATCCAATGGCGAACAACGTTTCCTTGCAAGGAAACCACTGAAAATTCTTTTAGTATGAAGTATCTGTCAGTATTACAAAAGCCGTGCATACTAATGATGAAATCCATGATGTGGTTGATGAGTATTTTGAAATTGTGAATATTAAAGTTAAAAATTATTTTTCCTAATGTATTCTTTATTTGACAAGGCTCTCTTTTACACCGTTGCTGTTACTACTTGTGTCACCTGGGTAAAACTGAGTAAATAATAAGATACAACCTGTATTTATAACTTTTCTTTATCAGAGCTAGTGACATCTGCCCACCCACAGCGCTGCGTTAGATTGTGCAATCTCTCTCTCCATGAGCAAAAATGAGATGCAGCTTTTCTTCTCTTCAAGTGAATAGCTTAGAAGCATAACTTTACTTTTAAAAATTATTTTGACATCTTATTCTTGAATAATAATTTGAATATTCCAACAGTTTTTTATTATTATTGGCAAAAAATCTTTTAGTTAGGAAAAATTACCTCGTACATCGAACTAAGCACATTTTTTTATTTGATTTAAAATATATCCCATCTCTTATTGCAGAAACATTTCTGATAGCGCATACAAAGTTACTGTTAAAGGCATGGTCTTTGCATGGCAAATAGGCTTCACAGGTGCTGAGCAGTCATACTCCTCAATATTCACAACTCCAAAAGTGTAGAAAGCATGAATTACTTTCACCTTTATTTTATTTTATCATATGTGTGCAATTCTACATGCTTGCATGTTAGTATTTCTTCCAGGTATTTTTTTTTAAAGACCCTTGACGAAAACCGTTTCCGCGTCAACAAGTTCAGTTTTAAATGTATTAAGTGCTCTTTCATAGAAAATGTTTTCTCAAGTTGAACATAAGACATTGCTTTGAAAATAAACTTATTTGTGCTATTAAAACCCTGATTATCTACAATATACTCCATTATTAAAAGGAGAAATATATGTTGTTTAGTTGAGGGTATGCTAACAAATGAATACCGCAGTAAAGCGCAGTATACTAAATACCGAATAAATTACCCCCCACCTCACCCCCTTCCTCCGTATCGCCCACTATTTTCCAAAAAATTTTGTTAAATTATAAGATTGGAGCTGATCAAACAGCTCATTTTTATGCAATCTATGAGTAAGTAAACTTACAGTTTCAAGTTAGCTATGGCAACAGTATAACATTTCAAGGATGTGGCTCACCAGCTATGGAAAACATATCAGCAAACTATCAATAGATATGATGCTGCTCCTATCCAAATTCAGATAAATAGCAGTCTTACAGTTTTTAAGGATAGTGATTTTTTTTTAGTAAAAAAAAAGGCTTATCAACTTCTGAATTGCAAAAATTTCAATCAGCGATACTGAAAATTTACCGATTTACTGAAAACTTGAATACAACCACTTTATGATCGCTTAGAAATAGTGGAAGCAGCAGAAATATTTATTAATGAGTTTAAAGTTTTTGTATCAGACAGTAATCGTGGAGTTGAGGCAGCAATTACAGCGTTTAAAAATGAACCCGAAGTGTTTGAACCGGAAAATAATGTAGAAATTTCGTCAACTAGCAAATTTAAAAATAACTCCACAAAAAATGTTCTAAGTGAAGGTATGGCTGCAAGGGCATCTACAGCAGCAGTAATACTGTCAACAACACATCCAGTTGCTGAGAACAATAAAATAGTAAGTCTCGAAGATGTTAATAGTGCTTTCGTAAGACGAACCATGAATGCATTGATTGTTAACTTGAAACATTGAGATTTGAGAAATTTTTTTAAAGACGCAAAGAAGCAGTTTTTTAACCGAATACAACAATCTCTTAGCAAACATGAAGCACTAAAAGTAAACACAGTGTTGTTATCTGAATAAGTTACAGTAAAAGATAACATTGAAAGTACCGATATAAAATTCTTCAACACAAAGTTACAATCATTTATAAAACAGCTGATTTAGACGGTTTGTTAGATAAGAATGTGCAACAACTAATTGAGTAAAGCATGGATGACTTTGAAAATGCCAGTTCTAGATGGTTTTTACGTTTAATTTTAAATTGAGTTATTAACATCAATAAATTAAATCCTAAGCAAGGTAGTTCATTTATAGATTTACCAGACTACATTTAAAAAAAATGCTTGTGTAAATATTTTTAACACAGACAATAAAAGCTTTAATTGGGCTATTTTATCAGCATTGCATCCAATAAATAAAAATGCTAATCGCGTCTCAAATTATAGAAGATACGAAAACGAGTTGAATTTTAATAATATTAAGTTCCTGGTTACCCCTAAAAAAATTTCTACATTTGAAAAACAAAATAACGTTTCGGTTAATTTACCTTTTTTAGAAAAGAAAGGTAATACTTAAAATGTTTGTCCTAGTTATTTATCAGAAAACAATAAAGAAAATCATGTTAACCTTTTACTTGTTAAAAGTTTTTATATTGATGATGAGGAGGATGATAATAAAATCAATATTGAGGAAGATTCAAATACCGAGTATAGATATCATCATGTTTGGATTAAAAATTTGTCCCGTTTAATACGCAAACAATTGTCTGAACATCAGCATGCCGTTATCATTTATGACCAATGCCTTCATTACTTTTGGTCGAAAGATAAAGTAAAAGCCCATTAAGAAGATTGCAAAAATATGAATGGTTGCAAAATTATTCTACCTAAAAATAAGAAGAATGAGCACATACTTGAATTTAAAAATTTTACATACAAGAACCGAGTACCTTTTGTTGTTTATGCGGACTTTAAATGTTTTTTGGAATCTGTTGAAAATAAACGTCCGTACCTATATGATGTAGCATATAGTATTGGATGTTATATCAAATGCAGTTCTGATGATGGTAAATCAGAGTACAAAAGTTATAGACAAAATGATATAAATAATGATGAGACACTTGCTAAATAGTTTGTCAATATTCTTTACCTTCTTGCTTTAAAACTGAAAAAATTAAATAAAAATTCTATTAAGATGATTGATTTGACAACAGCAGACAAGGTCATGTATGATCAAGCTTCTTTATGTCATGTATGTAACCATCCCTTCAGTTTAGTTGAGTTGACTGGGCAGTACGCAAATTTTTTTTTTACTGTAATAATAATAATAATAACAACAATAATAATATATTATTATTATTTCACAAGCCAAACAAAAAAAACATTTTTCTATTGCAGGTTTCGAGGTCCCGCGCATAGCAAGTGTAATATTAATTATCATGATTCACGAATAATACCGATAACTTTTCATAACTTGAGTGGTTATGATTCTCATTTGTTTATAAAAGAATCCACTATTAACTTCCCTGGAAGAGTTCAATTGTTACCTCAGACCAAAGAAAAGTACATTTCCTGTATAAAATATGTTGAAGGAACTGATATTAATTTACGATTCATAGAAACCTTCAAATTTATGTCTCCATCTCTCGACAAACTGTCATCATATTTAAATAAAATAAAAATTATCAAAAGTTCATTTTTTAAATAAAATAAATGCATTTTAAATTAAATAAATTTATGAAAAAGGAAAGGCATATTTCCGTATGATTATATATCCTCGTTTAAAAAACTGGAGGAAAAAAAAAGACCAAAAAAACAAGATTTTTACAGTAGCTTATACGATACTCTTATTACTAATGAAGAGTATGAGGATGCTAAAAGTATCTGGAATACTTTTAAAATTTAAACACTTAGGCAGTATTCAGATCTATACTTGAAGGCTGATGTGCTACTACTTGCCGAAGTTTTAGAAAATTTTCGAAACAATTGTCTTGAAGCATATGAGTTAGACCTGCCTCATTATTATACTACACCTGGTTTAACTTGGGATGCTGTGTTGAAGTATACAACGGTTTGAAAATATTTTTTAAAATTAAAATTTATTATGAAATAATAATATTAATGATGTTAATTGATTTAAGGTGAAACTTGAATTGTTAACTGATGTTGACATGCTTATGCTTATTGAGCGTGGCATACGAGGTGGCATCAGTCAATGTTGTAATCGCTCTGCTAAAGCAAATAATGCATACATGGAAGAAGGCAAAGGCAATGATATGGATGAAAAATATCTTATGTATTATGATGTCAATAATTTGTATGCTTGGACCATGACCCAACCTTTGCCTTACAGTGGTTTCATATGGATTAAAAATATTAACGCAACAGGTATTTTGAATGTAGAAGATGATGCTGAAATCGGGTATATACTCGAAGTAGATCTTGCTTATCCTGAAACTCTCCATAATGCACACAAGGATTTGCCATTCTGTGCTCAGCACATGACACCTTCAGGATTCAAAAAAAAAATTGTTGACTACTCTGTACGACAAAAAACGATATGTAATACACTACCTTTCACTCAAGCAAGCTGTGAGTCATGGTCTCCATATCACAAAAATCTATAGAGGAATACAGTTTAATCGAAATTCCTGGTTAAAAATATATATCAACTTAAACAGTCAAAAACTTTAAAATGCAAAAAATGACTTAGGGAAGATGTTGTACAAATTATTTAATGGTGCAGTATATGGAGAAACAATGGAAAATGAGCGTAAGCGAATTGACGTTAAGCTTATCAATAAGTGGACAGAAAGATTTGGGGCAGAAGCATATATTGCACGTCCCAATTTTCATAGTTGTGACATATTTGACGAGCAGCTTGTTGCTATACAATTAGTGCGCACTGATATTTTTATTAAAAAACTCATTTATATATAGGATTAAGTGTCTTGGACCTGTCAAAAACACTTGTCAATTTTATTTTGATTTTATGAGGATTAGGAACCAGTGCAAACTGTTGTATACAGACACTGATAGTCTTATATATGAAATAAAGAATAAAAATATCTATAATATGATGCGTGAGAATATCAAAGAATTTGACACGTGGGACTATCCCATTAACAATGACTTTAATATGCCTCATGAAAAGAAAAAAATTGTTGGTTTTATGAAAAATGAATGCAATGGTAATAATATGTTGGAATTTGTAGGATTGCAAAGTTAAATGTATAGCGTGAAAATTCAAAATCCAAAACCAATAAAAAAAGCTAAAGGCATAAAAAGCTCTTTTGTAAGAGCTACGAAAACCTTTGAAGATTACATCAAGTGTCTGACAGAAATTTCTAGCATCACTCGAGAGCAGAAAATTATCAGATCGGATCAGGTAGGAGAAGCTGAAAGGACTGTTCTTATTTTAGATCCCTCAAAAATAGACAGAACACTAACAGATGAGCCTACAGTGGGGGGTCGGTACTATATAAGAAGTTGTCTCGATCAGGCAAGCTCATTCTACACTCCAGCAGAGGTCCAAGTAAGGTTGAACTTAATTAACAGAAGCTGACATCACCTGTAAGTAAAGCACCTCGTAAAAAAATCTAAATACAGTCATGGTAACATATTTTTTTTTTGTAGTAAACATTTGTGTATATTCACACATTATATGTAATGTATGAATAATTTATGCTAACTTTAATGTTTTTTTTTGTTTTGTTAAAGATGGATCTTAGAACACTCAAAAAAATCGCTGACAGTGATTTTCTGCCGACGAAAAAACTTTGCAAATTGATTCCCGACCAAAACTACATGGTGTCAAAACTAAAAAAAGTTTATACTTAATTCAGACCATAGATAGTTGCAGAACTTGACGATGACTTTCAATCTTTTCTGCAGACTAAAATAAGTGCAGCTTTGTTTAAAAACGAAGGATTCTATAATGAATTATTGGATGCTGTAAGTAAATTTAAATTATTTATAGTATACAACGAAAAACACATCGTATTTTTTTATGTGTGACGTAAAAAAAAGGGATGAATTAAATTACAATGTTCTCTAAAATCTAAGTATTTATTTAAAACATTCTTTTTATGTAACATTTTCATCATTACTTTATACACAGTACAATCTTATGATTTTTTAACTTAAAGTAATTCAGTAGGATGTTTTCTTTTCTGCAATTCTTGCTCGTAAAAACATCCTCACTGCTACTCGCACGATTGTAAATTTTTTTGTTGACCAATTCTGTGTATAATCTTTTTCAAATGCTTGTTTTGTCTTGCTCACGCATATTTTGTCACCAATTTTAAATTTTGGCTCACTGCTATTTTTACATTTTTTTAAAAACTTTTTCAAGACTTGAACTTCATTTTCAGCAGTAACGTCTTTTGGTTTCAAACCACTTGTTCGATGCTTCCTATTGTTTTATAATTTAACTAACGTTTGTATCAAATTCAATCAGTTATAATTGCCCTGCAAACTGAGTTTTTTCCACATCAAATCTTTTAAAGTACGATTGAATCGGTCACATATTAAAGCTTTAAGATTGCTGTATGCTGAGTATAAATTCATTTTATATTTTTGCATGAGATTTTAGAAGTTTGCATTATAGAATTCTTTGCCACAATCAGTTTGCATGTTTACTGGCACCCGTCCTTTTTTCAATACTGAATGCATTGCTGCAGTTACTTCTTCACCAGTTTTTTTCTTGATGGGTACAGCCCATGCGTACTTGGAGAAAATATCTATTACAGTGAGCATATAATGATATCCTTTGTTTTTGGAAGCGTAAGGCTGCATCTCTACAAGGTCTGCTTGCCAAGTCTCATCTAAACCACGTATGTTGAATTTTTGGCGAAGATAATTACGCCTTGCTACCTTATGCCGTTCCTCAACGATTTGCTCCATGTATTAATTGTCTAGGTTTAAGTTTTCTAAATCAGCTTAAATGTATAGGAATTTTTTTTGTAAGTTGAATACAAAAATTTGAAACCTATCTATTTCTTTTTCAAGCTTTTTAATTACTTGAATCAAGAAAGCATAATTTACTGCATCTTGAGGCTGTTTCGATGTTCCAACATTGCACAGTCTTTTATTATTTAAATCATACTGCCTATCTGTTGTAAGTTTATATCCAATATCAGGAGGAACTCTGCTACCACCTTCGGTTTTACCTAGTTTTCGGCCGAATACATCGACACTCATTTTGATACTAAAGCGAAAATTGTGTGCATCAACATATATATCCTCCTTCACGAAGCTCTTCAACGATAGATAAAATTTCATTGTCAAGACTAGTATTTCTTGCTGACTTTTCAGCTGTTAATAAGCTTAAACGATCTACTTACTCGTTAATATCATCCCAATGTATATGTTACCGGCAAAGTATGAAATTCAGGCATTCTATAGAATGCCGGGCTGTTTTAGGCAAAGTATGAAATACTAGATTCTTTCAACACTTTGCCAAGGCATTCTATGAAACGCCTAGGCATTCTATAGAATGCCTAAGAGGTATCCGGCAAAGTAATAATTAAGGATAATCTGTTAATAGTAAATTTATTTGAGGCTCGGAATTTGCATTTGCATCGAAAAAATGCATTTATTCTAATTACAAAACTATTTACAGATGATCTATTTAAATTAATATGGTTAAAAAAAACTTGTTTGTTACAACACGATAAACTTTTATGACATCGCGAATTACACAGTCTGTTATTTTTTAAACATATACATTTTTTTGTCGTACACCGCGATTTGCAAGAACATTTTCTTATTCCTTGCCCAGTTCCATTACTTTGTGCAGTTGCTATAGCTCGCACCGAAGATTCAGTTTTGGGAACTTCGTCAATACGAATCAAATTTTCTTCACAAACACTAAATTGCGATCGTGCATACAATTGTTTGATTTTACCATTACGCCTACCTAACTTGTAAAACCCGTCGTCAGTTATTTCCAAAACTACAGCTAATAAATAACGCACGTCACCCTTACCCTCATCTACATCGGGTACTGGAACTCTTACCGTCGTACCAATTTTGATTTGTCCGAATTTCTTATCAGATAACATTTTCATTTTTTTTACTTGATGTTGTGTATTGTTTACAGCTTCTTCGCGTTCTCTTTCTGTAGCTAGTTAAAAAAATAAATAAATTTTTTAAGTAACTAAACTTTTTAGCACAAGATAAACGCAATGGTTCCTCGCAGTCAATACAATTATTATCGTCGGTATCTTCTCATCAATCAAGTCTATTTGGCATCTGGAGTTAAAATGGAGTGAAATTATTGGTTTCACCACAATTCCCTTCTTGATTCCCTTATTCTTCTGTTGACATGGTTCACACAAATTCAAAAATAATTGAATTTGATTACGTGTTATGTTCTTATACTTTTTACTTATTTCATAGATCATTCGATCTCGTCTGCCGTGTCCGATTGACGAATGACTATCATACAGTACGTCAAATAAATCTTCCATGGCACAATAACACATAATATCAGCATTTGCTTCACTAATTGGCAAAATTAACTTTTTGCGTCCTTCAAAGTTTAGCACATCGTAGTGTTGCAGCAACCAATAATGTCGTGAAGATTTACCAGTCTCTTTGCACTTTTCTTCTTTAACTTCTTTTATTAGATCTAAGATTTTCACATTACATAGTATAACCGAATTCGATTTGCTGTCTACTGATTTCAGTTTATTCTCAAAACGCTGCCTCATGATTTCTTTCGCTTCCTGAGCCATTTCTAAGCCAGTCCTCAAACTACGACCGTGTACGTCAAAAGTAAACAGCAAACTGAGAAGTAACTCGCTAATCAACGAGTATTTGTTGATAATTTCATACTTTGCCGGGTATCTATTAGGCATTCTATAGAATGCCTAGGCAAAGTGTGAAATATAGACTCATTCTATACTTTGCCTAACTCTGTTAGGCATTCTATAGAATGCCTGATTATACACTTTGCCGGTAACATAAATAATCTACTTGTTGCGTTATTTCAGCAGTCTTACAATGGGGTAACGACAAGCCGCCCTTTTTGCTGACCATGATATCGAACATTCGAGCAATAATTTTTTTGAACTTATTACTATTATGGGTTCGTATAGCTCCGTTTTTTTTAAACCCTTTCCTATAAACATTTGCAGTTTGTAATATTATGTAGTATTTTTCAAAATCCTTCCGTGTTAACAGAGATTCATTAGGATGCTTTTTAATAAGTAGCTCCATTATTCCAGGAGTCATTGGAAAATTTGAATTATTCATTTTAATACGATTTTTTCAAAGTCTATTCACGAATCACCAAGCTAGAACACCGCATTTTCTTTTCGTACTCCATACTTCAAATGCAATAAATCTTTCTAATTTTCATCAAGTATTTGTAAATAACAACTATTTGATGAATTCTTACTAATTTGCACTGAATCATCTGATTAATTCTGAATAGTATCATTTAAATTAGTATCGTCATAACTTTCACTAACGGCAGGCTCGAATGCTATATCACTTTCACTAAACTTTTCTCTGTTTTTTTAATGCTTTTCTTTATTAACTTTATTACTTTTTTTATCGTTTTTATTATCAAAATAATTATGAATAACGAAATTATTACTGTTATTTTTTTGTTTTTTTGTTTCAGCAACAATGTCCATTAGAGGGTCTGTAATTAGTTTAAAAGTTTCACTAAGCACTTTTTCAGCCTCATTTTTCCCAAACTTAAATAGTCTGTACTTTCATCTAACAGCCTCATGTGCCTTCACTAACTGATATAGAACGTCTTTCTCTTGTTCATACATAATGATAATGATGCTGATGATGAT
The DNA here is from genome assembly GCF_000648655.2 of Copidosoma floridanum. The sequence goes on along the minus strand of NW_019379513.1, from coordinate 508,714 downwards.
GATGATGATGCTTCAATTTCTTACAACTGACTGTAATGATTGCATTAGGTATATCCTAAATATACAGCAAAATGATCAAAGCCTTTTCTGTAGCGACCATTCTTCATTTGTTTATCTTTATTTTTAACAACAAATCTATGTTTATCATTGTTCCCGCAATTAGAGCATAAACTTTTAAATTGAATGTATGGCATGTCGGAGTTTACATGATCATTTTACACATGCCTCAAGTTAACTTCATCTTGACGAATTAAAAATAAAAATTAACGTTATTCCTAACAAGATGCTTTAGTACTTGAGCATACGACTGACAAAGATAAAATCAGTCAACATTTTTGTGTCTACCCATGCAGAAAAAGGCCTTTTATTTGTGTTATTTTTCACAAGCTATATCATCAAAAATCATTTCTTGGCTTAGAAGAACTTTTGTCATTCAACTCAGTTCCAAATATTGATGAAAATTGTAATAAATTTTACTTTGTCAATCAAGTTATTGTATTACTAACCGGTAGTTATGAGATTAAAAATATTAAGTCATTTATAATTGAAGTATTACAACCTTGCAACATAACTCTTGATATTACGCCGAACAATAATACCTTTTAAAGTGTTATCAAGAGCAGCCGTACGATTGGCTTTAGATCTAAGGATTCAGACTTGCCCGTAGCTATTCTAAAGATAAACGCATTAAGAGTTAAATGTAACATTACGAGAATAGCTTACATAAATAATAACAAAGTGCACACGATTCGTGAATTTTTTCCAACTGTACCACCAGTATATAAAATTATTGAAGTTCCTTCAAAAATAATTTATTTACCGATTATTGGACGTATTATTAATCATATCCAACTACATGTGATAGATCAGGACGATAATTTAGTTAATTTTCGTGGTGAAGTCATAACTATAAGATTGCATAATATAAAACCCTATTCATAATGGATATCATTTATAATCAAACAAACTATATAGGTAGCTCAATATGCACTCCAGTATTCAGTCAACAAGGAGCTCTCAAACCGTTGAGACGTCAGAAAAAACAGTCTATAAAAGTATCAAGACGTCTAAGAAAACAGCCAACACGTCAAAAACTAACTCATCAAAACATACAGTTTATTAAAAGTCTCGGTTTAAGAAAAAGAAGCCCTGGTTAAAAATAAAGTTGGATACTTTTTTGTTGTATACAAAATGGACGAGATTCTAAGTATTCAGTCTCCAGTTGCATTTGATGAATCTATTGCGCATTCTGAAATTCATGCTCATCAGCCGTATGCATCTTTAACATATGGTTACAGCGATGAAATTCGAATTTCAGTTCAACATCAAGATTTGTGTCTTTTACCATCCAGAAGTTCTTTACATATTTATGGAAGATTGGTCAAAGCAGATGGAAGTACAGCAGTAAAAAATACTGCTTTGATAAACAACGCAATCTGCCACTTATTTGAAAAAGTAAGGTATGAGATAAATGCCATAGAGGTCGACAAGTGCAAAAATGTAGGATCAACAACCCTTATGAAAAATTAGTTATCACTTCATCCTGATGATAAATTTATGATAAATACCGGTTGGCTTGGTGTTGGAGAAGAAGCTGATGATCTTACTTATGATAACGGCTACTTTAATATAATGCTTTCACTGAATATGATTTTAAGTTTTGCTGAAGACCATCGTAAGATCGTTGTTAATGTAAAACATGAGCTTATACTTACAAGAGCAAGAAACTCCAGTTAATGATAATGCTGCAGATTCCGTGGCCGTAGCAACTTGGAAAGACTTTAAAATAGTAATATTGACGCTTGAGTGGCTTATACTCTATGTGGTAATGTCAGATCCTCATTAAATTTGTTTATTAAATTATCTGCAAATAGACAATCTTATACCTATGAGTTTTTGAACTTGGAAATTATATGAGTATCATCTATTACCTAGCACCTTTAAATATATATGGACAGTTAAAACATCAAATCAGTTGGAAAAGCCACTTTACGTTATTTTAGCCTTTTAAACTAACCGTAAAAACCAGAAAAATGTAAGCGCTAGTATGTTTGATCACTGAAACATGAAAAATGTGAAACTCTATTTAAATTCACAATATTATCCTTATGGTGATCTGAATCTTGACATAACGCGTAATCAGTATGCATTGCTATATCATATGTATTCTAATTTTCAAAATTTACACTATGGCAAAGATTTTACACCTTCACTCGGCAAACAGCACTTTCTCAATCGAATACCTTTAATCGTTCTCGATTGTTCCAAAGAAAACGAGTCATTGAAAAATGCTCCAGTAGATGTGAAGCTAGAATTTAAGTCGCATACACATTTTCCTGCCAATACGTCAGCTTATTGCTAAATTTTGCACGACCGTATAGTTCAATACAGTCCGATGAGTGGGGATGTCAAGAAACTTGTGTAGAGATGTATAAAGTTGATTTAGGAATTTGCTAGCATCAGTTTATTTTCAACTACAATGAATAAAGATCCGAGCAACAGCTGGAGTAAAGAAGAAGCAGAAAACAAATGACGACAAAAAGAGTGGGAACAATTTATGAGGAAAAACGAGAAGACAGACATAAGGTTGATAAGACAAAGTCTGCAGAAAAATCGAAAGATAACGACTGTAAAATTGTTTGACAAGTAATATGTTTAATAAGCTTTACTTTAATCAATATGTCACATGAACCGAGTACAAGCAATTTTACAACTAATGTTAAGTATCAAAAAATCTCAACTAAGGATGATGATAGAAATAAGAAATCTGGGCTGAAAAACTTCGTCGATAATTATTCACCCCACAAAGGATCTTGTCCGGAAAATGAAGGTTACGAAAAAATAAAAAAGCAACAAAACTAAACATTATAATTGCGAAAGATGGAGTATTTTGTGGACATGCAAGGATTCAAGAAACCAGGTTATGATTATATGCTCAAAGATTTGGCTTTTCTTCCGCTCAATACTAACGATGCAGAAGCCCAAGTATTTCTTTTTAAAGCACCCTTCAGTTGGCGAAAATTACCCCAAAAGTATAAGCATAAAAATGTATACCTTGAACTTTGCTATCATGGACTAACCTGGGACTCAGAAAAAATTGAGTATACAGAGATAGGAAATATTTTATGGGAGAATCTTAAAAATGCTACAAAGATACATGTCATTGGAGATTTAAAAAAAAAGTGGCTCAAAAGATTTGGTTCTAAGGTCACTGATATGACAGACTATCCACCGTTCGAACTTTCAAGATTGGTTACTACTCGTCAACATCACAACGGAGCCTAAAAATTCATGTATGCTCTTCATAATGTAAAGTGAATGAAAAAATTTTACTTCAATATAGAATGGGTTGATTTTGATAATGATGATGATAATAATAATAATACAGAGCTGTAAGAATGCATTGTATTGTACTTTAAGAACAACATGTTTAACAAAATCGTTTAGTAAATCATGTACATTTTTTACTTAATATAAACTGGTTTTAAAAATAAAATAAAAAATTTTCAACAATTAATTCCCTACTACTCCACATCCTACATTATCATGCAACGCGCTCGCTAACACAAAAAAGTTTTTGTATGCATATAACTACCACGTGCACAAGCTGCACACGATTGCGCACATTCAAACAGCGTGCGCAAATCAGTGCCTTAAATAGTATTTAGCAATCATGGAAAGAGTTTTTGAAATAGAACACTAACAAATTTAGCCCAAATTTTCGGTTTCAACCTTAAAACCTTTACATCTTACCATTCCAGATCTTATAGTTCACTAGAACATAACTATGCCATACTTGTAAGCTTTTTAAGAACAAAAGCTACACCTTATCAGGATTGGGATGAAATATCACGTTGTAATGAGTATAAATACCATAAATTACTGCATTTAGCTACCGGATTCACACCATATAAATATTAGTATATGGCAAAAAGGCACGTCCAGAAAACCCATATCCAACTGAAAATCAAATGCGATCTTATAATAATTATCTTATTCATTTGACCCATTGTTTCAGAGACATGCATAAATTTTGCGTGCGTGCAAATTTAAACTAAGCAATAGCTTCTCGTAAGCAACATCTGATCCATTGAAGGATAAAAAAGAGCTCACTTCTTACACTTCAGAAGTTGGTTTCTAATTAAACTATAAAATACTCAAAAAACTATCATAAATAGTACATCTAAGGAAACCATTTTAGTAATTTATGAAAAATTTTTCTGAAAAGGAAATTGCTTAATAACCTAATTCAAAATAAATTAATTAACATATAGCCTTCTTATACTATTAAAGAAGTATAGCTTGAAAGTATAAGTAAAATATTAATATCCTCAATTTATGTCAAATGGAATTAGTAGCTGGAGTACATTTAGGAATTTTTATAATATGACGTAACAGCCACATATAAAAAATACGCCATATTCTTCAAATAAAGCAATATAAACTAAAAAATAACAATATTCCCAAAAAAAATGAGAAGTCGTCATGCATGAATAAAAAGCTGTAGAGTTATGCAAAAGCATGACGTCAAATTTTAGTGTTTTGGATATTTCTTTATGGAATCAAGGTGGAAATTTCAGGAAAAATTACAGCATATTGGAAAAATTATAACAAATAAGTAGAATACATATTTCATAATTTTGTGGAAATACAACCTTAAAAGTTACTTCTTATATTTTCTCAACTGAATGAATCTATTTTTATAAGAGCATTGTGTCAGCGCATTAACCATAAAACTGTTTTTTTTTGTCCATGGTACAAGTACGATACACTTTCCGAAAAACAAATTAGAGAACATGTTTATAAACATTCACAACTTACAATCCCCACTCTTTTGTTCATGAACTCTTGCTCTCTCTGATAGGGTGTAGTCCCATAGTACAAAATAGAGCTTAGCAAAAGACTGTTGGTAATAGAAAAAGTCATTGAAAGCTATTACGAACGATCATACTGTTGCAGACACGACAAGAAAAGCTTTCTATAGGTATACTGTATCAACCAGCAGAAAATCTATTGGATTATATAAAGTAATTAATAAAATAAAATGAGTAAATTACCTAACATAGATACAGCATTTCGTAACAGCGTCAGTTATGATTATTTTTCTTGCCCAAAATTGTCAGAACAACTTTTTCGAGTAGCTAACTTCAAGTATAATTTTAGTATTATCTTACTTATCTATAATGGAAAGTCTCAAAAAAACATTGTAATTGCTAACTACAAAAACAACTCAATCAATCTGGCTAAAATTTTGCATACTGATTATCGACACTTCCTAAATGGTTTTAGTATAGTTTTTGTCTTGAAAAAATCAATAACAATAACAGTAAATGAGCTCAAAGATTGTGAAAGTATGCTAGCTCTTCACCTTACATTACTAGGATTTGCTAGGTGGCGAAGACGTAAAATCAAAGTTACCTGCAATAGAATTAAATAAGTGTGGGTATTATAGGCCCAGGCGTCTCAGCGATTTCTATAGTCGTTCAGCAGCAGTACATTCAGAATACAGTTGTTAGTCGTGCAGCTGGGTATCCCAGCTACCAGCGACACTCTTCTCTAGTGGGCAAGTGACCAACGTCTGATTCCACCCTGAACCACTAAGATTGACGAGTGGCATCAATTTAAAAATGGTTTAAATGATAAGGTCTCCGGCTAAATATCAGGAGACGTAGCTAGCCAGAGCACAACCTGCTCCAATACTTCAGACTGTTGTGGCCGTTAAACCATCCAGCCTAGTAAATACAAGCCAGAGAAGACAGCCCTGAGAATTACGGGCAGCCACAACGGGCTTCTTCTCAGAAGTTATCCCAACGTCATACCCATAGAGAAGGTATTCTCCAGGCCCACTTTCCTGACTTACAATGAGCGGTTGATTATTCGAAAAACAACCTGAAGACAAGATATTTTTTGGTCAGTTAAGAACTTACTCCAGCATGGTCTCTGTACACAGAGACTCCAAGGGTAAGAGTCAAGCTACCCACAGCCAGCTCTCCATCACCGAAAAAAATAATAAGGAATAGCTGGAAGTATCACCACTGGTTCTTTGCAGGGCTATTATACGTATTTACGTTCTCCACTCAATTATCAATCTCATCGGCTCTTTTCAGGTCCACCTAAGTTTAAACTACCTTGCCAACCAACACATTTTTACTGCTGTTTCCAGAAACGATTCTTCACCTAAAAGACTATATAAAGCAAACCACTATTAAACCAAGTCAGCCATTTACTGGCAAACGTTACGATCAGAGTCGTTCGTTGTAAGGCTGAAAACTCCAGTAACCAACGACCCTACGTTACACTCTCGACTCTAAGCATTCAACCAGGAATCACCGATCCTCTCCAAGGTCTGCGGATATTTCTTTGCAGCTCTCGTCTTCATAGCTTCTCAATCTTTGTCCAAAAATTTTTCGTATTTACGTTAAATAATTATTTTTTTACCTAATAATCTGTTTAATCCTTAAAGCTGCAAACAATTCAAGAGATCAATGATTGTTAAGGCTACTTTGAGATTGACAGATCTGAAGCTTCTCTCTTCAAGACCTTCTTTTTCACAACCTTTACTTTATTCCCGTTGCAATGTATTAACTGTCAGATAAATGACCAGAAACTGACAGCTGCTTTTTGTTGAAGCACAAAAGTATGCTACTTATTATTCGAAAGAGTGGGAATATTAAAGACGCTTCGAGGTAGTAAATTAGTAGGTCCACTTAGTATGCACGTCCAGAGATGTTGCCATCAAGTATCCATGCTGTCAAACTAAACTCTAATCCAAAGTGGAGAAACCGTGGCTAGGATCTCCGTGCACGACTCGCAAGACCATCATAGCTTTTCGAAGGCTAGCGCAAAGGTGGTTTGCGTGACCAATCAGTTCGTTTTGTTGGATCTACCGCCAATCAAGCTCTTTTTGCTACCACCACCACCACCACTGTGGCCACTACCACTGCTCAAACTTCCAGCTAGGATTTGCTCAAAGGTGATCGCACGGATAGTAAGTTTAAATACTCATTATTATAAAATAGTAATGAGTTACTTTATTAACATTTTCAACTTAACAACAACCATTACATTATAGTTATTAAGTATTAATGCAGTAAGAAGCAATGGTTATAAGATTTGATGACTATACATTTTCACACAGCAAGCTGTTCCCAGTTATCAGTTTAAAGTCCTAGCAACAGTCTTAGGAGAGGCGTGTTACATCAAGGCTGAGCTCGATATACTTTTTTGAAGTGAAACTTCTTATGCTGGGCTGTGAACAGCCGTGTCAGGGAAAAAGCGTTACGAAAAAACGTAGCCACCCACCCTGTAGCCCAAGCCCTCTCTTCAATTTTCTCTCTTACACTCTCCCCCTCTTGTTCCATCTCTCTCTTTCGCAGCACTCGCACTCTACTACTGTCTACTACTCCGTCTCTCTTTCTCTCGCATGTACTCCACTTGCTCCCTTCCCCTCACGCTGTTACTATATCTATATATGTATACATATATTATAGGTATGGTTATCAGTTAGTATGTATGTTTATACGCTACAACTCGACCTCAACACTAAACCGATGCGCTTGTTCAAGCTGAGGTATAGCTATCGAGAAAAGGGAATAGAAGAGAAAAACAACAGCTGTACCTACGTACTANAATCATTATGATGAAATTTTTGGTCATAATAGGGACATTTATTTTACAGAACGTCTGCTATACAGACGTCTTTCCATTTATTTTATATCAGGTGAACGACAGCTGTACCTACGTACTAGAGGCGAAGAATGTAAATTGTGTCTATATGTATATATTAGTTGCACGTTCTGGTCATCATACACATGTTCATATGTATATATGTATGTAGAAAAATGCGCATAGAGTATTAAATATATATTATGTGACAACTTTATTTTGAAAACAAGAAAGAACACTGTATCTTGACAGGAAAGCAAAATTAGCTAAAAATAACAATTTTTACGGATTACCCAAAGTAAAACTACATGGTCCCAGTACGAAAATATAGAGGAGTATAAGATTAAGCCAGCCCTCCCCTAGGGCAAAACGGCTTACTAAGGGTCTCTTTATTTCTATAAGTAGATCAGAAATTAATAGACAATGACCAAATATTACTTTTTTATTTTACAGTTCTATATGCCCTTGACCAAAAAAAAAAGAATTAATCATATCCATCCTACGAATACTAAATTTTCAGGGCTTTAAACCTAAACAAACCCACTTTAAACCACCTTCTCCTACATTTAACTATAAATAATTGGAAAAAGGAGAAAAAAATTCGATAATTATTTATAAGTTAGAGTTGAGTCTTCTTCTATCACCCTTCTCCTGAAACTGGTACGAGGGCTTCCAATGATGATTTGGGAACAGTCCACTGAGTACTTTATTTAGTGTATGAGTACTTATTAGTTTAAGTGAAGGATGGTGATACTTAACTTATAATAAAACAATAATATTTTACTTATATTGNTTATACGGCGTATGTTTGGTGTTTTCCTGTGCGTAGGTGTTTTAGTAAAGGATAGTCAATTCTACCCATTCATCCGAACCATTTTCACTATCAGCCTATTGCTTGAGATATTCCCCGAGTGCATGATGTAATCTCTTTAGCGATCCATTTGATTTGGGTGGAAAGTCGTTGTTTTAAGTTTTTTAATTTTTCAGAGTTTTGCAACATTATTTATTAAGTTGCATTAAAAATTTCTTCCTTTATCTATCCTCAAACAAAAAGAATTATAAAGTTTTAAAAAGTAAAGTCAAACTGTTTACATGTATATATTTGTGAAGTGTGTTAACTACTGGACAGTGAAAAAGTGGTTCTCTTTTGATTTATTAGTGATTGAAGTAATTAAAGTGGTTTAAGCAGCTAAAGTACTTCGAATTGTAGCTTGTGTAATGGTTAGAGAGGATGGAGTATTTTCCTGTTTTTTCAATGTTCCTTGTCATGGTAATACGGGAGCGGATATAATTTGTGGGTAGTATGGGATCTCTCCTTGCATCATCAACCTTTCTTGTTCAAATAATATTAAATTGTGATGAGATTTTTGTAAAGGTTGGGATTCTAGATTTTCTCGGTGGAACTGAGTTTCATTGCGAGGTCTTCGACAGTTATTAGTTCTTTTGCCAAGAAAAAGTATAAAATTTGCTTAGCTGTTCCATATAACTCAGAGCATTCGTATGGACCATTTATAAGTTTGATGTGAAGTATTACTATTTATCATCACTTCTGATAGCGTTTTAACAATTTGAAATAGAATGTATAATGCTACCAAACCGGCACTTGTAGTTCCAAAATCACTGAATCCATTTCAGATTCGTCTCCATGTTGGATTGCCTAGCTTCCTGAGGGATTCTTCGCTTAATAATCTTAATATAGAGCCCTTTTCATGATCGGATGATTAGCTATGCATATCACAGGCTAAGTTTTTGAAGAGTGAATCTTACTCAATCGGAAAAATTACGCGATTTTTTAATTTTTTCAAGTCACTGGCTGTGTCAATACCGCTAGTCGCTAAATTAGACGGCTTGAAATAGTGCCATCTATCCTAAGTCATAGTTTTCAAAGCCTTTGGTGGTTCTGATTCTATTGAAGTACCTGATACTTGGTACCATTCGCTTATTTTATGCAGCTAAGGAAAAATATGGTTACATGTGATTTTGTATCATAACTTTTTAATATGCATGTTTTTTAGGTGTGATGAATATCTTGGTAACGTTATTTTTTACTGGAAGATTAGCATAGCAGTCTAAATGTTTAAATACTACTTTTATTGGAGTACACCTAATTATATGTATGGCGTTGCCAGTAGTTGTGACCATATATCCGGGACCCTTCATATCATTGTAAGCAATGCAGGCTAGCGAGCAGCTTGCCGAGCTGGCCTCTATACTATGTATATGTATGATACACTTACATTCATAACTCAGCCAACTCGTGCATACATGTATACATACGTATATAGCACTAGCTACTGCAGCTATTGATTATTCATTCTGGTAACAAGTCCATACCTACGCGGATAGAAAACTGTAGCAGAAATACGGAAATAAAATATTTTAATGCGTTGTCAAACGCGTGCATACACGGAAAATCACACATCATAAATATGTAAGTGTATTAGTCGTACCTGTACAATAGTATGTGTTGTCGTACAGCGCCTGCTTGGAAGCAGACAGGGCTCGACTCAGATATACTACTATATATATACATACAGCGGTCACTCTTCACTGCACATAATGTAAATATTCCTATTTGTGGAACGTGTACCTATTAATGGGACGAAAAAATTCATGTATTTGTTATGCAACATATTCGATAAAAAAATGTGGTAGTTGGATACTTTATTTATTTTTATAAATTCACAAGAAATGTTACACTATACATGCGACAAATGACCAATTTTTAAGATAATTCCATGAATAGGGACAAAGTCGACCATAACCAGAACTTTAAAAATATGGTACCAAACTACAACAAGTAATTAATACAATTCTAATAAACAAATAAACGTTAAAACTATTTCTGTTTGGTGCAATAGTGTTATAAAAGTAAGAAAACTGTAACTGTCGTAAAATATTATTTTAAATTCATGTTTTTAAAAAGTTTCATAAGTAAAAACATAATTCTGAAACAATAGGCACAATGATTCATAATTACGTACATTTTGGTCTTATAATCTTTTTATAAACAAAGTAATTTAACAATTAGGAACTATACTTGAAAGGTAGAATAATAATTAATGGTCATTTTAAAGAGCACCAGCAAAAACCGAAATTTCCACCATTAAAGCTCACAATTAAAAAGAAAAAATTAATGAAATCATTATGATGAAATTTTTGGTCATAATAGGGACATTTATTTTACAGAACGTCTGCTATACAGACGTCTTTCCATTTATTTTATATCAGGTGAACGTTTTTTGTATTATTATTTATTATTATTATTTACTTTTTTTCAGCAAATAATGTATACTTACGTATTTGACAATAAATTGTTAGATATTTGTCCAAGAAATATGTGTGTGTTAGTGTGTGTGGGTGGGTGGAAGTGCGAGCGTGCACGGATGCTTTGGCATGTAAATTTTTGTGTGTATCTATAGACAATATTAGTACAATTAATATCAGATAATGTTTCACTGTGACACATATAAGGCAGCTTTGCTTTTGTCACGGGTCCTGAGACCCCTCAGCCTAGATTTTTTTTTCTTCTGCGGGTTTTTCTATATCTACTAGTTAGTCAGCAATACCTTCGAATAAAACGTCGTATAATTTAAAGTTGCAAGATGATCTTGGTAGTACATCCCCATAGGTGTTACTACTATTTTGATCTTTACAGTTGCCGACACTTAAAGAGCACCAAACTTCAGAGGGTAGTGATATTTTATCTTCAAGCAATTGTACGCAAGCATAAAATTCTTGTAATTGTATTTAGAGGGTACCAACTACGGTGATGTTACTCCATGACCCGTAGCAATTTGCATAGTATGCTCCACTACATTTTCTTTCAGAATTTACAGAACCAGCAAAGGTTACAGCGGTAATTGTTAACCTGTTAACTGCAACACTATTTACGATCAGTAGGTCACGCTGATATATTCCAGTAGTGTATATTTTCTTACATTCATCGCGGTTCATGTTATCGATGAAATCGGATACACCATTCTGCACTATAGAGCTGTGTAAGTGCATGCCACAATAATTAATATTTATTTAGATTGTTACTTTGCATTGCACAACGCGTGTTACAGCAAAATAATTTAGTTGTAACAATTGACATAACGTTTGGTTCTATTAACGGTATCTAAGAGAATATCGCAAGGTTATACTTCCAGTAACTGCAGGGTTGTCTGAAATCATGCGGTATTGCATAAATAAGAAAATAATAAAAAAAGGAAAGTAAATAGTAGAAGAACGGGTAATATTTTTATGTACAAAATTAGTCGTTACTTAGGGCTTTATTTATCGCTTGACTCGCTAGAGTTCGCATTAATTTTCTTTCTGTTGGGAAGAAGCATTTTCTATACTCTTAAGCTATTTGCGTAAACTACTTTTTTTTCATTTTCTACTTGTATTTAAATGTTATGTTTGTTTAATATTTCTAAAAATTTTTCAGACCCAGTAAAATAATCTCCAAATTGAACTTTTTTAACCCCTTCTAACAGGTAGACGTATTCACGAACCCTAAAGAGTTTTTCATTTATATTTTTATTATAATGCTCCTTGCACTTAATTTTTGTTTTAACAAAGTTTTTGCACGCTAATTTCTTAATGTTACTGAGCTTAGATACTCAATTAATAATATAATATTGATTTGTTACTAGAAGGTCTTCGTTTGTTGGTTGTACAGATGATGATAACCTTGCAAGTCTTCCAATTATAACTTTATACGGCGTATGTTTGGTGTTTTCCTGTGCGTAGGTGTTTTAGTAAAGGATAGTCAATTCTACCCATTCATCCGAACCATTTTCACTATCAGCCTATTGCTTGAGATATTCCCCGAGTGCATGATGTAATCTCTTTAGCGATCCATTTGATTTGGGGTGGAAAGTCGTTGTTTTAAGTTTTTTAATTTTTCAGAGTTTTGCAACATTATTTATTAAGTTGCATTAAAAATTTCTTCCTTTATCTATCTGGACATGATCTTGTGTGATCCAATTATGCAAATTAAACGTCAAACAGAAGCGTCGGCAATCGTGGAAGACGTTGCGTCCTTTCATGGTACTGCGGTTTAAAATTTTGACAGCTGATCTTGCATCATTAGAATGTACTTTTGTCTTTAGATTTAGGTAGACATCCAACAACGTTGAGGGCAACCTTGTCAAATATGGTACCAGGCATGTTTGATATTAGTATTGGCTGATTTGTTCTTAGTCTTACTAACTTTTTCAAATGGCATTTTAGGAATTGTTAAATGCGTCGTCAGATATCATCCTTTGAACCTTGCCAACAGTAATCTTGGCGTATGCGGCCGAAAGTTCTTGAGATACCTCTGTGTCTTCGGGTGACTTATAAATCTCATAAGAAATTTTATCTTCATCTTGATCTTCTACATATTTAGAAGAATTTTTACATACTATCATCTTGATATTACTATTATTGAAAAAAAATTCCTTTTCTCGCGTTATGAGTTTTTGACAAATGGGGGCTAGACAGAAAAAAGTGTAACAAGACTTTTTTCCAACCCCGCAATAGTAATACAGCCATGTATTAAGCTACATATACTGCCGCACGCATCTCTCTCTTTCTTCTTGCACCTGCACCGAAGGACTTAACGGTTTTTCTTTGCTTGGCCTCATTTGGTTGTACTCGACCAGTAGCTCCTCCCCACGCCACGTGCCGTCAGCACTACGTATACTTTTACAGTGGCCACTGTAAGCATGTGCGTATAGGTTGACTCAACATATCACGTATTAGTCTTACCATGCACTGTTGCACAGATTATACTGGCTGTAAAAGTGGCTAATTATTCCATTGCCCAAAAATAAAGAATATGATTCAATCTTGTGTCAAATTAAAAGTCAGCTTTATTTATTTGTTTTAAAATTTATGATAAGTTAACAATTTTTTATTCAGTCCCTGATGTAAAACATCTATTGGCACGCTTGGGAGTTCGACCAACGCGATGAAGCGACCCGTGCGATGGCACGATCTCGAGTTTAACTCGGCTCGGCTCTGTCTTTTTCTCCACGCGATTACTGCCACCCCTTTTTCGTTTTTAAAGTGTATTACCCGTATATATAGCTATATGAAACAGTGTACAATAATTCAAGATCATATATGTATTGTACATATAGCATATGCATACGTACGCATGCATATTATATATTATTTATGTGTAAGAAAAACTTTCAAATGTTACTTACTCCAAGACTCAAACCCACATGGTGTGGATAAGTAGTCAGGAACTTTATTGACTGTACTATACTACAGCATGCCGATCTAATCTCTGTTCTTATTACTTATGGATACTAACCGAAAATCTTCTGAATTAGAAAATTGATCTATAGTTGGGCGTTTTCTATATTATTTATAATTAATCCCGCCAATTTCAAAAGAAATAGTTATAATTATTTTTGAATGGTCTAATAATGTCAAAATTATGTAAATTTGTCTTATAAAGTTCGTTTAGCTTATATCTTTTAACGGTTTGATACACAGAAAGAATTCAAATACCAGCGTGTAGGGCAAAAAATTTTCTATCAATCAGCACTTTTAGTTTCATTTTGACTAGGGCAAAATGTTGAGAAAAAAATAAAAAAGGTTTTTTTTCGCAGTACCTGTAAAAGTAAGTGGAAAGAGAGAGCCATTGATCATCTGCTGTCGCACTCGCTCTGTTTCTCTCTCTCTCTTTCTCCCTCTCTCTCTCTCTATTATACTTATAGAAGTAGGCCTTTTTCATTACTTTTTTAAATATTTTGCGCATGTAGAAAATGATGAATTAATATTAGAATAAGTATCATTTTTTTTAATCATTTGTAAGAAATTTCTCTTCTGTGAACAGGATTATTTAAGAAAATTAATATTTGACCATAATGAAAAGTTAATTAAAACATATTCTTTAATGTTTCACACCTGTCGTTATTTCCGAGACCCACACCTGGTTTTTTGCTTTTATTTCTACTTTTATTACTCAAAGAGAAATTTTACGACCTATCTATCTTTTTATCATCAAGTTTCCTACAAAACAGATACTTTCGAAACTTTATTATTTATTTTTATAACACACTAATGGTCACAAAGAGCGAAAAAAAAATTTTTCTGTACGAAAATATTTGATTGGGATAGAAAAAAAACTCTTATGTTAATTTGAAAAAAACCGTGAGAAAATATAGACGTAACATTGCATGATAAGATACTATCTACACAATCATAGGATAATTATTAGTTTTTTGTTAATTATTTTTTTTAATGATACTTTGAAGTATTATTACAAACCTAATTGTTAGTTTACAAGAAAAATAATGCTGTTGTATTAATACTATTAATACTGTTGCAATTCATATTTTACTTTTTGCTAATTTCGTAAAACGTGTTCCAACATCAAACAAAACTTATTAATGTACTTAAATCTAATATATATTTGAATCACTAAATTATTTGGTCAATATACTCTGAATAATGTATTGCTTTTTTTTAAATGTTCCCATAAGTAATCATTATTGATTTCATACAGAATAAATATATTTTATGTTTTAATTTTTTTACTTCATTCACTTTATATTTTATCTTTCACATTATGACTGTATATGGCCAGTGTCTACAAAAAAGCAAATGTAACTACATTCCAACTGGGGTTCGTAGATCCCTTATGGCTGGTTCAATGTACTTTTAAGCATACTATATATTTTTGCGCAATCTCAATTATATACGGTTATACTTTTAAATATATTTATGGTATATAAGTTTCTCTCTGTCAAAACAAGTCGAAATTTTTCTGTAAAATCTTGCATCTGGTTTTTTATTCCAGTTTGCGATACTAATATTTTTTCTGTAGTACATAAAGTTAATGGATATCTTTTGTTTCTTAATTTTAATGCTCCATATTTCTAGTTGTTGTAAAATGGTATTTTATTAGCCTCAGGTAATCGATACACACCCTTGTCAAGTGGGACGCCTGTTGTATCAACAAAGTATATTATGTAATTTAATCTATGCTCCAATGAATCTTTTGTTTTGACGATATTGCTACCGCCGTGCAGAGCGTTACTAATTTCATCATCAGCGGTAGTAGAGTCTTTTTTAGGTAGTGGCTTATCATTGTTAATTTAAGAATTTTAGCTTTACTTTCTTGATCGATATTATTTTCAGACAATTTAGAATCCATATGATTGCTTAGTTTTTGTTTACCTTTCCTTGCTCTTACCGTTTGTGATCAGTGATTTCTTCTTTATTTTTATCACTGTTTTTGATTTTCTTTATTTGGCCTCGTTTCTTCTTAATTTTTTTTTGTGGATTTTTTTGTTTAGAATTACCAAGTAATTCTAGTATAACCTTAGTCAAGCTTATTTGAAGGCGGTTTTGCTGCTTGGGGGCGCGTGTTTTTTCAACCGACTTGGGTTCAGCATCTTTGATACCTCTGTTTTCTTTATTTTCTTCTTTTTTTGTTTTCAAGATTTTTCAAAGCTTTTTTTCATCTAGTTAACGCATTTACATATTCTGTTACTATTGGATTACAAGATAATGCGTCTGCAGGCAGATTTAATATTTTTGGGTGATAAATTACATCGTAATCGTACTTGGATGATTTGAATTGCCATTTCTGCACTCGTGCATTAAGGTCTGCCATTTTAAACCATACAATTGGTTGGTGATCCGTGACTGTGGTAATCTTTTGACATTATAAGTATGGGAAAAAAGTTTACACAAAGTGTAAAATCATTAGTGCCTCTTTCTCATACGTGTATATCTAAGCTCAGGTCTTCTCAATACGCAAAAAATATACGCGATGAGTAAGTCATTTCCAATTTTTCCTTATAATAGAGTACCCCCTGTATCACAGACTGAGGCATATGTTGAACTTCTAACTTACGTTGGAAAATGTAAGAGTTATGCCATGTATAATGCTTTCTTAAGCTCCTGAAAGGCCTTTTCTTAATTATTCGTCCAAAGAAGATGTTCATTACCCA
Organism: Copidosoma floridanum; assembly: GCF_000648655.2. Next base: position 492,101 of record NW_019379513.1, on the reverse strand, counting down.
GGAGTAATTTACAAGAGGGCTTAGAGTTTTGGTCAAATCTTTAACAAAACGTCGGTAATATTCTGCAAATCCTAGAAATTGCCTAATATTTTTTATGTTTTTAGGACGAGGGTATAACTCTACTGCTTCAGTTTTTTTCAGGCCAGAACTTAACCCTTTTTGAGTAATTATATGCCCTAAATAATTGAGCTCTTGCTACATCAGCTTTTATTTACTAATCTCTAGTTTTTAACTAACCTTTTTTAATCTTTCTATTACAAGATCGAAGAGTCGCTCGTGTTCATCGAGTGTTTTTGCGTAAAAGACAATATCGTCGATATACACAGAAGTTCCCTTGCCCATTAATACGTCAAGAGCTCGTGACACAGCTAACTAATACTTAACAGCGGCATTTCTTAAGCCAAAAATCATTTCAATAAATTTATAATGTTCATTTGGGGTAGAAAATGCTGTTTTATGTATATGGTCAGGGTGTACTAGAATTTGATGAAAGCCTGATTTGCAATCTATGACTCAGTAATATCTAGAATCTCCGATTTGATCTAATATATCAGTTATTCATGTCAGGGAATGAAAATCTTATCAGTATTGATTTCTTTCTTAAAGGCCTAAAATCGATAGCTACACGCCACTTAGGCTTTCTATCGAGACTTTTCTTTAGAATGATCCAAAGAGCTGTATTACAGCTGAACTGCGACTGCTGTATTATATTATTTTTGAGCAGTTCCTGTACTTGGCGCTCGGCTTTATCCTTTCAGGCATAGGGAAGCCAGTACTGCTTGGTAGATACAGAAAGGTCGTCGATTATTGGTATGCAATGTGTAGCTATATGATTGGCCGTGAGATCGTCACCTTCCAAATAAAATCTTTCGTTGTGTCACTCAAGTAATTCAAGGCTTGTTTCCTTTCTGGTTTACTTTGCAACTTATCGCATCTGCTCAGTACTCGATAAGGTGGTTTGAACAGAGGAATGGAAAAGGAGAATAAATGTAAGGCCGATGGAATCAATTTTTACAGGTATATTAACCAAAGTAAATGTACATATAATAGCTAAATGTAACACATAAACATACTCTCGAAGAAAATAAAATAAGTATTAAACGACCCCACGTACTATCGACGCTAGGCTAAGCAATCGCAAAGTCCCTTAAGGGTAATTGGAGGAAGGCTTGACAACTTGGCTTTGCCTCAAGCGACACACTCCACACAGCCGCACATCAGCCACTTTTTGGCCTCATAACGTAATATACTCATACATATAGACTCTCAACTTTTATTACTTAAATCCGCTATTTTTATAAGTTGAGCTGTTCTTAACTCAGAGATAGAGTTTGCAGGTTTGCTGTTTTCTTCTTGTGCAAAATAAACATTCACTTGTTTTGCTTGGTACATCGAGTTCATTAAAAGTTTTATCTATTCATCTTATGTACGCTTCTCTTTCATGATGGCTATAAAATTCGTTAATTACAGCTCCGTCACTGAAGAGATCTTTAATTTCGTGGTTGTTTAGCTCTAAAAGTGATTCTGCTTGTGATTCGCATATATCAGTCTCATCACTCGATGATTCATTTGCATCGCTATACTTAAACTCAGACTATTGTTGGTTTTTTAATTCTACACGTGTTTCTCTTACTGGAAGGGAAATTTTTTTCTTATTTATCACCATTATTTTAATAGAAAAATTAAATCTCAATTAAAATTTTGTGAGAAAATCTAAGCCGATAATCCCTTCAAACGATAGTTTGGAGTCATTATCAATTACTTGAAAGCTCACATGAATACCTCATTAAATAATAAAATAGTTGAGCCAAAAGTTGATGCTATTTTCTGATACAGTGTCTACTAGCAGCTGTTTCTTAGGTTTACTTATAGTATTACTTAGCTTGATCTTAATTTCTGGTTTTATTCCGTTTCTAAAGCACTCTATAGTACTTTTTTGAAGAGCTGCAGTGAATGCTGTAGGTCAAGCGGCTCCATCATTTAACCTTTTAGCCTTTGAAATTCGCTTTTGTACATCTCCCATTCTGTTAGTGTAGGTTATCACAGACTTATTATCTCTGAGGAATTTATTTCTCATTAACCCTTGTGGTTGATGTATGGTTTTTGCTGATGCATAAACAGTTCTTACGTAATTTTTTAAAGCGTCCATATTTTCAAAGACTACTCAATGCATAGTCGATCGTGCTTCTCTAACTAGCTTGCTTCTCAAGAGCTTGGTCAGAGCTTGGGCTTCGTCTGTGGCGTTTACTATTTTCTTAGCTTCGTTACAGCCTTCAAGAAGTATACTCAATGGTACATTTTCTCCATCGTATTCGGGTACCACCTTTAAGGCGTCTTTTAATATGACAGTTTAAATTGCTATATTTTTAATAAGGGATTTCATGTCAACGCATAGGAGGCTCGATTGATAAGGATGGGATCCTTCGTTTTGTAACTTCAATAGCAGTATTATCAAGAGTATTTTAGCCGTCTTTTCTTGCCATAGAGTGATATATTTTGGCTTCACGTATCGCTTCGTCTAATTCACTATTATCAATACCTAATGATAAGATGCTTGAACTTTAATCAAGAAGTAAATCTGAATTATCTGATAATTCCCTATCACTGATTTATAAATTTGTGTAACAAGGCTTATTTAATGCAAATGTAACGATTATACTCAATATTTATGAGCAAATCGCAGGAAGTAATAGGGATAATTCTCGTCGTGTCAATTTCGTTGTATTTTACAATGCGCCTTTTGTATGGAATAGTTTTTCAAATTCCAGATCTACATCCATTTTTATGGTAAAAGTACTTTTACTTTGTACTCTTTGTCAAATGCTTCCGCTAAATTGATGGCTGCTGAGTACAAATTTAAAGTAGCCTTCTCGAAAACTGTAAGGCTGGTGTTTATATAGGACATAGCTTAGACGTTTAAGTATTATTTAGTCTAGATGCAAGTGTGCGAATAAATCTCTTAGTTTGTCGAGAATGCAATCCTTTTTGTCACTTAGATTTTTTACTAGTACCCAGTGTAAGGTTTTTATATAACTTGGCAGAGTTCGTACTTGATCGAACAGTAAGGGCACAGTAGCCCAACGGTTTTTGTCAAAGTTATCTAAAATGTCTTGTTTTTCTTTGAATTTAATAAGTTTGTCAGCATACATAACAATGAATGCTGAGTTTTAGCAAGTTTGGGGCATAACTCTGTAATTATGATTATATACTTTATTAGAAATCGAAAACTAAAGAGTTAGTCAAAGATTAGTATTTTTTTTTGGTTTGTGTGAAAAAAAACTATAGAACGTTAAACTTGGTAGTGAGATTTGGCTCTTTTTACCTTTAAGAAGAGCTCTTGCGTGTTTCCTCGCCCACTCTCTTTCTCTCTCTCTTTTTCTTATCTTGAGCTTCTTTTTCAAGGTTCTTAATCTCTCGTCTGGGCTTTGATGAGCGTCGCTTACAGTCCTTTTTCCTTTCTATTCCCCTTTCTTTTTCAATGCTGTTTTAACATTAGCCCTGCTTTTATTCCATATTTTCTCAATTACACAAATGCTTTGAGTTACTTTTTATCGTTTGATTGATTAAGTTATAACAATCTTATTTTTATCTTTTTTCAAGCAAGTATGCTCACGTTATTGAATGTGTCTATTAGTTTATTAGGACACTTTTTTTTTTTTTTAGGTATTATGAGATAAAAACAAACTGATTTTTTATGCCTGAAAACTTATTAGCATCATCTGCATTTTTACAATCAATTTTAATCACTGTTATTTTCAAGATCATTTAATCTAGTTCGATAATATGTAGGACATGTACAAAAATGCGTTGCGTGGCGCATAATTAATTACCTTGGTCAGACGCGGGCCTATTTGGCTTGGGCACTTGTGCTACTACAAGTGTGGGTATAGGTCCGTAGTGATGAGGCTTCAATATTTTGTACTTGCATTTGTTCAGTAGTAAATGTTGTTAAATTTGAGGTTAAGTAGTGCTCTAAGCCACTCTTTAATTTAAAACTGTCCCGTTTATTATTACTGTCCTTTGTAATAACCGTACATTCTTGAAAAATCAACTTCTGTGTTTTTCTGATCTCCAACCTTTTATTAATAAAAAGTTTTTTGACCCTGAAAATTTACTATAAAAAAAGTATATTTATTCTTATACTCGTTTATCAGTAGGGTTAGGTGCTACTTAAAGTATACAAGCTTCCGACTTGAACTTCTGAGGGAGGCGTTGTGGAGAGCCGGCCTAGCCCACATATTGAAATGAACAAGGTCTTAGATTACTCGATACGCCTCCCCGATCAAAAACTTTAATGAGGAATCAATGCTGAATCAACGTTGATTTTAACGATAAATCAACGCTGAACCAATGTTGAATCAACGATGATTCCATGAATGACGGAACACTGAAATCAGTCATAATTTACATTGTTGATTCAAAAATGATTTAACGTTGAATAAACACTAATTTAACGTTGAATCAGTGTTGAATCAGCGTTGATTTAAACGTTAATTTAATAATAGAAAAATATAATGCGTATTCAATACAGTTTCACATCAAATAACTGAACCCCCCTGTTTTGGTGTTACCATACGGATAGTACCTACATTTGCGTCAATATATCTGCTCCAAATGTTATTATACTACTTTTTAATTTTTTAAAATTTAATTTAAACGTTTTGATTAACGCTGAATCAACGCTGATTCAATGTGGAATCAGTGTTGAATCAACAATGTAAATTACGACTGATTTCAGTGTTCCGTCATTCATGGAATCAACGTTGAATCAGTATTGATTCAGCATTGAAGTTTTTGATAGGGAATCCATAGATCTATATCTATAGATCTACACAAATGAATATACTAAAATCGCGTCATTATAGAGTCAAATCTAGTATTCTGCTTGCACCACAGATCAGAAAGAAAACAAAATCTGTATTGTATTTCGAAACTAACTTTGCTTCTATTTTATGGTAGAGAAAAAAGATTTTTCAAGGTATATTTAACTTTTATATACAAGTAACTGATTCATTCATTTATTCTAGTTATTCTTAAAATTCTTAAAAAAAAAAAAAAGAACGAAAGAAATCTTTATCTTACTGTTATTATTATTTTCAAATCACACTGAATGCATTTTTAAAGTTTATTTTCACTGATTCATTAGTAAGAGTTAGCTGTTATTAATTTTTTTGTTTTTCATTCACACTCGCACTTACATAGCACTTGCCTAGCGTCATTAGGTATTCTAGCTGCTTACGAGTGGTTACTGAATCGTACTTTATCTGCTGTAGGCAATCAGGCAAGAACGTTTGCTGCCACTCTATCACTCATAGTTCACGATCAACAGCTGTGTCTCTCACTATTTCCAGATAACCAGGATCATACGCGTTGGGATCATATGGCGTACCTTTTAACACTGGTGGCTACACTATCTTTATGTGTAACGTTATGATTGGAATAACGTCGTTGACTATTCGATCTTTGGAGGGCTGTTTATTATGGTTACTTAATTTCACCGCAACCTTCTCTTCTTTTGGCCAAAGTAGTACTGGTAGATCTAGGTTCCATTCAGATAGTTTCTGAGATTAACTTTGCCTTTGGTACTCCTCGAGTAATCCTCTGTTTCTGTTATTACTGTTCCACCTTTGCGGTTTTTTAATGTACCTTAAAATTTGTTTCCTATCTGATTCAGTCAGTGCTTGTTGAATCCACTTTTTAGCAGCTTCACTGAGTTCACACACCCTTACTGAAAAAATACTTTGAATTTGTACAAATAAAATAAACGTAAGTAAAAGAGAGGGTCAATTGATTATTTTTTGCCCTAATCTTTTTTTTTATATAAAAAAAATTTTTGTTAAGGTGGTTATTACTTCCCCTATTGCACTAAGTGCTACACGTCATCGCTACTGTGACTCTAACACTATCTATCCTTCCCAAGCAGCCAAAAATTTCCTATTTTATGTTGGAGATGGCGCAGCAGTAAATTTTATATTAAGGCCTAAGCTTTCACCTAATAGTCTTAAGACATACGAGGGAGGGGCTTAAAATGAAGCACTGAGGTAGAAACAGGATTAATAACCATAGAAAGGCTAGTTGACTACTTGGCCTGGCCATCAGCATCCAAACCAGCTGGCACACAACGTAATAGTGACACTTAATTGAATGTTTAAATAAAGGCTAGCTGCTTGACCATCAGCACTTACACCAACTGGTACATAACGTGGCATTGACGTTTGATTAATTTGTTTAACTCATTTTTTTTGCCACCTGCCTGGCCACCAATATTCGGTTTCAATGGCACGTAATAGTGGGTTTTATACTATGGCTATTACTCTAGGTATACACTTAAGCTAGCCTGACTATCGAATGAATTTGACTGACTGACTGCTCACGAAGGAAGCCATGGGATTAAATAGCCGAAAATCTTGTCTCTTTATCATCATCAGAATGGCCTGAGGAGATGATACTTACACAAGTTCTAAGAATTAGTTTGCATCATCTCGTGGCTGGGAGAGGGAAATATTTGCTTAAGAATATTGTGTGACAACGATACTTGTCCCAGCGTTTGTTCGTCAAAAAAAGGTCGTATTACAGTTCAACTAATTTTTTGGCTTGATGTCCCTTGATATTGTAAGCTGTATTCCTTGCACACATGTTGAAAAACATAAAAATTATTATTTTTTGTCCCTTTATCAACTTTTACATCAACAATGTTATGTTTATTAAATAATATTTAGGGTTACGTTTCAGCTAAAGAACGAAAGAAAAGTCTGTATATTTTTTATTCGTTTGTAAATGTGCTATAATTTTTGAACATTCTTTCCCCTTTTATTTCATGGAGGAACATCTAAAGTACCTAATTTTGAGGTTACGGTTTTGCATAACGTAGCTCTACTTTATTATTCTGCTGGGCTTTTTTTTAAAAAACCTGGAAAGATTGTTATTTTTGGTCTATCTTGCTTGCTTTTTCAGATATGGCGTATTTTTGTAATTTTTAGAGGTTATGTGCACACAAGACTATGAAAAATTATTCCTGCATTGTCTCAATACTTTTCTAATAGTATTATAGTTTTGTTCTGAATTTCCCCCCTGTATTACATGAAAGCACATCAAAAAAACACAAAATTAACGTTTTGTTTTTACACACCAAAACGCCTCTCTTTTTGTGTACCATGATGTTTTTTTTTCTTATTAAGAATCCTGTATAAATTCTTTGTTTGTATCCTACTTTTTTTTTAACATATGGCGTAGTTTTTAACATTGAGAGGTTAAATTATATTGTAAAAATCAATTGAATCAGTATTTGCTGTTTGCATCAATCTCTCATGCATGCGAATTTTTTTTAGTAATTTACTTCATTAAAATAATAATATTAGTTTACCTATGTTTGTATTATGTACACATGTGCCCATACACACAGTAGTAAGGAGATAGTATACACTTGCCCATAATTGCACACTTCTGTCCTCAAGAACACAAGTTACGAACACACATATAGGTATTGGTTACTATACATATATTGGTGTAGTGTATGCATATATTTCCACCACGCACACACTACACCAACGGCAATATGCATACAGAAAACCATATATAAACCATACATAACTCTCTCTCTCTCTCTGTGTGTGAGTGTGTGATAAGAGAGTGTGAAATAATACGCCAGCCCTCTTTCGCACATGCATGTGACACCTTAATAAGACACATTTTGGGTTACGAACAGGATCAGCAGTTTTGCATGCAGCCGGGCTTATATCAAGTAGATCACCTGTATACTTCAGTAATTTAGCAATGGGATAACACAGATTTTAGGCAAGAACTGTGGACAATAGATATATTTCACACATGAGGGATAGACTTCCGCAATACAAGTAGGGACAATCTACAAGAATTTATAGGGAAGCTGTGTTAATGTACGTTAACACATGGGTTGACAATAGAAGATGTAGTGCAAGCCTTACCAGCAGCTCTGGATGCCAAGACTAACCACTGGTTCCCTAAGAAAACATCTCTATGGTGTTCGATCTAGGAAATGGCAAATGCCTTTCGACTACAATTTAACATTGGACAGTTGCAGGAGCAGCTATTAAGAGAAATTGATAGGTGCATACAAGGACTAAATGAGTACGTGGTGAGCTACCTGTTAAAAATTTGAGCCTTCATGGATTAAGTTCACCCTCTTATTACTTTGGAACAACAAGTCAATGGAGCATATAGAAATCTACACTCTAAGTATTGGGGCCCAATAAACTATGCTCTCATTCAAAATTTCACAGACTTTCTGATTTTAAAAGAAAACACGAAAACATGATAAGTTAGGAAGGGCAAAAAGGCATGAAACTAAGCACCTGCTTTGTATGCAAGCAAAGTTGACAGTGGCGAAGAGATTGCCCTGAAGACATCTACTACTACAAGTGTGGTAGGATCGGTAACAAACGAGTGAAATATAGAAATAACGAGGTTCTGAGGCTGAAAAACTTACAGGAATAGACGTGTTAGGAGTCAGTGCTACCAATCTAAATCGACAACAGGCTTGAGCACTACTAGCAGATAAGTTATTGATCGACGTTAAGAATAATGTAAATAGTTTAATTAACAATTTTTCTTTAGTATACGCTAGATGCACTCCTGCAATAAGTAAGTTATAGTGTGTTATTCTGCAAATACTTTGGGAGTGCACATCAGGCAACTTAATGTTTAAAAGGATTTCTACTGTAAGCTTAAGGTGCAGTCTCTAATAGATAGGACAAAATTGGCGGAACCTATAAGAGTAGTGTTAGTTTAGCGAAAAAGTGCTAGCTATTTATATATAGCTATTAATATATATGTATAATAACATGACCCAATTGATCATGTGACGGCAGAAATTTTCTTATATTTTTTTTTTAAATATGTCAAATATTTCAGTAAAATACGCCCATCTGTTCAAAACCAAGACCATGCGCAACCTTTACGTAAAAAAATTTAGATTTATTAAAAACTTCATACTATTCTAAGCTTTGATGTAAATATTATTTTAATGAACCTCTGTTCCTGTTATATTAAATAAATAAATATTCTANATCTTCACTGTTATAAGAATCTTAGATTAAAGAAACGGTATCATCTGCGTACTTTGATATACGTCGGTTGCGTTTTGCGTAAGCTAGTGAGGCGATCTCCGTATCAGGCGACAACAGGAGACGCAGCCACGGCTATATGTTGCTGACCCGACCGGTTGCAGGCGTATACATGCGGCTTCTGCTGGGACTCGTGCCATCCGAGTGCTGACGCCTGCCAGACGAATCTCCCAGTGCCCGTGGTCAAGTTGCGGTGTACCTCGCCATAGGAGTGTTAACGGTAGGCCTGTTTCCCTTAATCCTGTCCCTACCGCGAAAGCACTGTGCCGAACAGCAACTGCCGGACCCACAGGGCCGAGTTGTTAGTTGATAGGTCTTGTCGGGTGGCTGGACGTTGACATTCTTTTGTACGTCATACATAGTCATTGTCAGAATAAACACATTATCTCTATAAATAAATAGATGTGTTTTCCTTAATTGTATGTGTGTGAATGCCAGCTATCCACCTCTTCTAACGGCCCTTAAGAATAATTGTTAATAAATATTAGATGTGCCGTGTCTTGCTGCTGACGGCTAGGCGAGCAGGGCACGCTACGTCGCAATATATATATAAAATCCCTTACTTTGGGTAACTTGGCTTTAAACATAGCAAGTTTTATGAACGTTTGATTTCTCTTATACAGAAAGTCCTGACTTCTTAAATATACGTATTAATGTATGTTTGTGTATGTTTTTGAACATTTGTTCTTAAAATTAATTCCAACTAAAATAATAGGACCAATTTCATTTTAAAGTTGAAAGTATACCTAAGATTATGATATTTATAAAGAAATAGCTATAAGTATAAAGTAAATTGAACATGATTTACGAATTTTACTGATTTTTGAAGAAGTTTGCAGCGTTACGTTACCTTTACAATGAAGAAAGCTTGTTGCGTTGTTCATTTTATATAAAAACATTCAAGCTAATGGAGTTTTGAATCAACTTAAAAAATATTTTATGGAATATTTCATTAAAAACTAAGAGAAACAAGACATTGTTGATTTTTCAATGACACATTCCAATCAAACAATAATTCTTGCATTGGCTTTGGTTTACCTGAATCAATGTAAGTAACAACGTCAAAGGAATTGGCGTTGTTTCTAAATTTAAAGTCCATTTTCAAGAAATTTAATAAAGATCAAACATTTATTTTCAAAATGATTTGTTAAAATAACATGAAATTGTATTTTATTGATGGGCCAGGGGATTCTGGTGAAAAACGTTTGTACAAAATTCTGATTTATTCCTATACGTCCATGAATAAAACTTTCTTATCAACTGCTTGAACAGGTAATGCTTTAATTTCAGTACCTAAAAGCATAACTAGTCTTCGTACTTTCCGGCTGCCATTGGATTTGAGTATTAAAAAAGCGTACCGTTAGACAAAGCTTCTGACAAAAAGTACTATAAAAAGCAGATGTGATGATCTTACTAATATAAAAAAAAAGTCGCTAAAACCGTTGTAATCGCTAACCGCAAAAACTACTAAACCAATTTTGCTGAAATTTTGCGTACTGACTTTTGATGATTTCGAGATGCTTTTAGCATAGTTTTTTTCTTGAAAAAGTTGATAGCACTAAAGATAAATAAGCTCAAAGTTTTGCAAAAATAAGCTGGCTTTGCGGTTGAGTTCAGCAGGATCCGGTAGGCAGCATTGAGTTAAAAATGACGCCACCCGCAATCATAGATAATGAAGAGTGGTCATAAGAGGCTACATTGAGTTGTTGATTATCGCAGTCGTTCATCAGCAGTACACGAAGAACAGAGTTTTTAATCGTAGAGCTGAGCATCTCGGCTACCGATGACACTCTCCTTTCATGGGCAAGCAAAATGAATCGGTTTTTACTCTTAATTGCCAAGATAATCGAGTGCTACAAAAAAATAGGCGCTCGGAACGTCAACGTCTACGGGGGAATACCAGGAGACGTGCCTAGCCAGAGCATATCCTGCTCCAACACCTAAGAGTTTTGAGGCTATTCAACCATCTGGCCTGGAGCCGCACAGTGGGCGATTTTGATTTTTTTTCCTCAAAACCTAATATCTCGCGAACATCAATAGATATATAAGAAATTCTTTTATTATTCTCTTTCTTTAATGATAAGAAATGAAGAAAAACTATCGAGAGGTCAGTAAAATTTAAGTCTAACCTACAAATTTATGGTAAACATCGATTTTTCATGATTTTCCGTCTGTTTTTTTGGTTTTAACTCCAATTGGAATTAATTTTCGCTGATTCATGACTTACTTTGATGATTTCATTTTTTATTTAATATATACTTTATACTGACATTAAAATTTGTTCATTTGTATGTATATATATAAATATATGTATGTAAACTTAGTATAAATTATTAACGTTTACAGTTATTATTATACTCACAATAATAAAAGAACAATCTTTCTTATTCCGTACAAAAAATCGTACGGAACAGAGGTACACGAAAGGATTTTGTTATACTTGTATGTATATGTATATATATGTATATGCTTTGCGATCCAATATCCCAGATTACAGTAAATCACACAGTTTTTATGAATGTCATTTATTAAAACCAGCTGACAGAACACAGAACGTGTCTATATAAATGAAAATATACGTACCTATATTTATCTGAATATATATATATAAAATCCTTTACTTTGGGTAACTTGGCTTTAAACATAGCAAGTTTTATGAACGTTTGATTTCTCTTATACAGAAAGTCCTGACTTCTTAAATACACGTATTAATGTATGTTTGTGTATGTTTTTTAATATATTTACAGATTTTTTGCTACTAGCATGTTTTTTTGTATCAAGACAGTTATAACTTATGCTCATTAAGTAATATCTTATTTATTAACTTTATTCTGGTCTCCTAGTTAAAAAAAAACACATGATTACTTACATACTATATCCCACAAGTATAAATACACACACTCATATACATGTAAATATATGTGTATACTAGTGGGGCTTCGCCCCCCTGCGCGTCAACCCCCCACTAACAGGTAATGAGTTGAGTTATTGTCTTTTGTTAGAAATTCATTTATATTTCATTTACTCAATTTTATGATAGAGTTGTGTATATATATATCTTTTAGAAGTTAGGACTCTTTATAAGAGAAACCTATCGTACATGAAACTTACGATGTTCAAAGCCAAATTATCCAAAGTTAGG
>NW_019379513.1:377781-479291 GCF_000648655.2 Copidosoma floridanum | reverse complement strand
ATATATATACACAAATGAATATATTTTAATGTCAGTATAAAATATATATTCAATAGGAAATAAAATTATTAAATTTAGTTATGAATCAGCGAAAATTCATTCCAATTAAGGTTAAAACCAAAAAAACAGACGGAAAATCATGAAAAATTGATGTTTACTAAAAATTTGTAGGTTAGATTTAAATTTTACTGATCTCTTTATAGTTTTTCTTTATTTCTTACCATTAAAGAAAGAGAATAAAAGAACGATTTCTTCTATATCTATCAATATTCGCGAGATACTAGGTTTTGAGGAAAAAAAATCAAAATCACCCACTGTAAGCTGTCAGAGAATTTTCTACTTCAAATGCAAGTCAGGGAAGACAGCTCTGAAAAATACGGGCAGCCACAACGGCCTCCTTCTTAGTGGTCAAACTACCTTGATAACAAATACATTTTTTCGTACCATTTCCGGAAACAATTATGTAGATAACTAACAGAATATGGAAGGACAGCCACTATTAAACCAAGTCAGTTATTCACTGAAAGACGTCACGAGTGAAATTGTTCGGCGAAAGGCTGGGAATCCTAATGACCGATGACCCTATACTACCCTCTCGACTCTAAGCATTCAACCAGGACTTACCAATTCTCTCCAAGGTCTGCACTTAGAGAACTGAACAGCTATAGAGAAAAAATAAACTTGAGCCAGCGGGACCGTCTCTAACGGGCAATCTCTCTACCTTAGATTACCAAGACAACTGAGATCCCCCCCCCCCCAAAAAAGGTGCTTTAGACACCAACATCTTCGACTTTATGCCAGGAGATGTTGGGAAAAAGCTCTACAACAAGCTCCAAAGCTTGAAACGTTGTAGTTTTCCTTCTGATTAGTGTGGTGGTACAATGACAGGGCAGAGAAAGTCATTCTGAGATATAGAAGCAATCACATTTGCTGGAAACTTTAGTCAAGAAAGGGTTTACTCAAAAAGCTCACCGGTCCTTTCTATGGTCATGACACGTCAAACTACCTTGCTAACAAATATATTGCAACCCAATAAAGTTAAAAAAAATAGCCTCTAGGGCTCACAAAAGTCTTAACAATGCCAAAAGTCGCGAAAAGTCGAATTGGAAGGAAAACCCCAAATGCATTATACAAATACAATTTTAGGCATCAATAAAATGGCACTGAATATTTATCGAGATTAAAGCAGCTTTAAAATCGATGAAAAAAAAATTTATCAAGTGAGAGATAAGGTTTTTACTGTAACTCTCATAGTTATCTCTTGAATCTTCCAGATTTTTAAATAGGTTTAATATGTATTTGTATTTTTGTGGTGACATAAAATGTAAAGATTAAGCTCCAGGACTTCAATACTGTGGTAATAAAGTTGTGAGATAAGAGATAAAATTTACTTTTAATGACATATTTTTGTGACTTTTAAATCTTGACAGCTTTAAGAAATAGCCCTGTTTTTAGATTATACGGAGAAACTGCAAATCAACGGCCTTTTAGGGACAACGTTTATTTTATGGCATTAGGAATGCACGGTACTTTTCAACATAATTATATTTTTTTTACTTTTTATAGTATTTTACTCGGCCAAATAAACTGTATGGATTTTGAACACATAAGTTTTTAATAAAAAGGTTTTTTTCTGAAAAGTGTCAGAAATAGATGTAAAATTTATAACTGAAAAGGTTTCATATTACACGTCAATACACTACGGTGTCTCATTTAGTGAGACTTGGGACGGGGGGACCCTATTTTGTGATAAACCATTTGTAGAAAAACTAATAACATTAGACTGTGATTTCCGTCAAATTTTACCAACAATAAAAAAAAAACAGTTGTAGATCATCAATAATAGAAGAAACAATAAACTTGTCAGACAACGTTATTTGAACAACACATAATATATTATTTCATTAAATGAAGAAGTTTTGAATAATATTCAAGATGATGATATAATTCATTAAAGCATCGACTGTGCAACTCATTAGGTTTTCGATTAAACTGATAATGATAAGCATTTAAAATTTTTTCTAGAAGTTTCGAAAAATATAAATAAAGGTTTTTTGCTTTATAAACAACATTTGAAAATAAATTTAACAGTGATGTTCATTAGAAATTTATTCAAAAAAGCATATTAAATGGGTGTGTAATGAAAAAATATTAGAAATTTTAAAATTATTTAAGTACAATATTCAAGCAGAAATTATTAGAGGTAGAGCTGTTGGAAATAAAGTATTTACTATACACAATACTCTAGTACGAGAAATTCTTAATCATTACTTTTTGTTTTCTATCAAAAACAATTTATATTTGTACGAGTAAAAATCCAAAAAAATATACAAACAAAAGGAGTTAGACAGTCAATTTAGGATACAAAATATTGTTGTAGAGAAAAATGTTGAACCAATAGTTTTTGAAACGAAATGATATTTAGTTTTTGAAAATTGTAACAGCAACTTTTTAAATACAAAAGATATAGGAAATGCCAGAGGCATACAAGGACGAACAGCGGTTGATGGGGGATCTCAGCTACTCTTAAGATCCTTAGATCTAAAATACATTATACTATGTTTAACTGTACAAACTTTACATTAGAATACTATACTATGATGATATTGCAATAGCTTTATAATTTTATTGTTATTCTTTTTAAGAGCCCATGCACCATGTTGTAATATCTCAAAATTAAAAGTAATTAAGAATGTATATTTGTTATACAGAATTATTATACAATTATTGATCCCGTTTTACTAGAAGGTGGTGCGAAAATCTACCAGCTTGATAAATGGGTGGCAAAAAATTGGCAAAAGGACAAAAAAAAAGGAGGACCGGTGTGGACAAAACCAGACAGGGGTTGCAAGGGGTGATAGGGTTAGCTGTGGGTGGATAGGAAGCTTAGCTATCATATAAATACTTACAGCAATATAAAACTTATAAAGATATATATTAAGCTTTGTGCTACAACTGCCTCAGATGTAGATAATGGGTACTTTTTTAAAAAGTTTTTTAGAAGGTGTTTTTTCTTATTTTTAATTATCCTCCTTACTACTATCATCAGACACTCTCAACATTTTAGTTTTAATTTAATAAAATTAATAATCTTATAAAATAAGCAAAAAATGTTAAACTTTAATAATATTTTCAAAAATAACTTCATTATTTGGCAAAAAACGTGAAAGAAAATATAGCAATAGGTTGAGTGAAGACAGTATTTTTGAAGCTCATAGGTAAAACTTTTTTTAAGTGATTAAATGGAAATTATAGAGCAACATTTTTAAAAAGTTTCAAAAAACATCAAAATAATAAATATAAAACGTTAAAAGATACAGCAATTACTATGAGTTTAATTGATCATGATGCTTAAATTGACAAAATTCTTAAGAAAGCTATCATCATTGTGCTTCCTATAAAATTATGAAAATTTTTTCGTAGTTTCCATTTTCAGACAGCATCTGCAGCACTGTTATAGGAAAAAAATATGAATTTTATTTAACAGAGTATTTTGTTTATTCTAAAACAATCTGAGGTCTTCTACACATAAATTGAATTTTTTTAAATAAAGTATATCATGATTATCACTTATTTTACTCAATCGAAAAGAAAATTACTTTAACTAAAATCATGATACTAAAAAGTCAGACTTTTTGAGTAACAAGAAACATATTTTATTAGATAAATCTTAAGTTAAATTATAATCAAAAAAATATTTTTGAAATGATATGTCAGCAGACTAATACAAAATTTTTCTCTTGTTTGTTCTGGAGGTTCAGCTAAAATCTTTCTATAAAGAACGTTCATTTATTATCTCATTCCTCAAAGAAAAAAATAATACCAATGTCTTGGACGAGTATTAATCACATCTGTATTAAGTTTGAAAAAAATGACTAGGTAAACAAACTTTTATTTGCTTTTTGATTTTGTCAATCTTGTAAGGGTTTTTTTAATTGGTATCAGGAAAAAATGTATTCAGAAAAGTGTATTCAATTATTTGGGATAAAGTGTTTGATATTTTTAAAAAAGCTCAAGAAGTACGATTTGTTTAAAAAGTTTTAGTAGAAATTTTAATCGCACAAAACAAGTACGATATAACTTAATGACTAACGTAACAACTATATAAGGAATTATATAAACATTTTATTATGTTTTCCTAGTTTAATTCCAAACAGTATTTGAAATGGCCTTCTACCCAATGAAAACTACAGCAATAGTTATGTTCATAAATATCCAAATCTAGCTAATGAAGTCATAAGTACAAGGATAAAAGCAACTGCATTGTTAAAATGTATTATTGAAGCTGAAATCAGAAAGAGACACAAAATTAGATAGAAAGCTTTTATTCAGATTGGACAATCAATAAAGAATTTTACGTTGAAGTTTTAAAACATTTGCGTAAATCAGTGAAAAGACAACACTTGAACTTATGATTAAGTAGTGACTGGCTCGTTCATCATGAAAATACGCCAGTGCATGTATCGAATCTTGTGCAACAGTTTTTAACTAAACATAGTGTCGCATTACTGTGACAACCTCCGTACAGTTTCAACATAGCAACCTGTGACTTTTTGCTGTTTCCAGAACTGAAAAAACCACTTGAAGGACAATGTTTTGATAGCAAAACGACGGTTGAGAATAATGTGACCAGAAAACTAAAAGTGAGTTCCAATACTGTTTCGGAAAGTGGAAATATCGCTAGAATCGTGTTGTTCAATTAAATGGGGATGACTTGACAGGATACTGACTGAATGATGAAAAATAACACCAGCGCAGAGTTGTGGAGGTAGGTCCGATACTTTCTGGACAGACCTCGTATTATCCATAAAATTCATACAAAAAGAAAGTTTATTTTTATGACTGACATCTTTTTAATATTTCTGTAATACGCAATTATATTTTCTATGTAATTATATTTGTTATCACCTAAAAAAGCCTTTACACGAAAAACTATCTTACGATAGTTTTCAGAAAATTCTTCAATCATATTAAGTAGAAGCATGATATGACAGTAGCCGTTATTGTAACTAAAACTATCATTTTCTTCCAATACCAGGTTTACTTACATGTATGACAAATTTTTTATTAGGACAAGGTGATATCTAATTTTATATAAATATTTTATATTCAACATTTTAACACTCGTTCGCCTATATAGCATTCATCTTATTTCTTATTTGTTTAATTAAGAGGCATGTGGTGTTACTTTTGAATAAAGTATTCTTTAATGCTATATTTTTATCTGCTATGACTAATTTTCCATAAACATGTGAAAAACCTCTAGATGGTATAAGACACAAGTCTTGATGTTGACTTGAAATACGAATTTTATTGCTGTTGCTCTATGTTGATCATACATACGGCTGATGAGCAGAAATCTCATACTATGCAATAGATTTATCAAATGCAACCAATGCCTAAGAATCTCTTTAAATTTGTATACCATAAACAGTATCCAATTTATTTCACACCAGGGCTTTTTATTTTTTGACCGATAGAAAAGGGTCAGGTATCATCGTCTAGAAACTCAACCGATTGAGATTTAGAGAGGGGAGTAAAGGAGAACTAGTAGGAGGGTGGTAGAGGTGCGGGTGAACAGGAGTGTGTGAATGCCTGACTTAACAACTATATAAAATAGAAAGAGGTTATCACATTGCTGCCAGGGGTTACAACAGAGGTTAAGATGGATAGAGGGATGTACCTAATTACAAGTAAAGGCGTACGTTAGGGGTGCGTGCAATGCATTAGCTGCAGCAAAACTAAGTCGCATGTGCACTCTTTTTTACTACTGTCATTGTGCAGCACTAAACAACATGAATCTTGAGTAGAAGTAAAACCTTCAACAGCCAACGCATAGGCTCACATCTCTGCTAATAAGTTATTATCACGTACAATGACACCAAATATATTAAAGTTGTAATAAAAGGTCTTAAGATATGAACATGAAATATTACAATTTGGTATATTTGGGTACACTACAGTTGTTTGTTCCGCGCCTCCTGATTATGGGATAGGCTTAAGCATTTATTTACACGAAACACTTGTGGGGGTCTCAGATATCATAAGGAAAGGAGGTGAGGGGGCACAACTGCTCGTCGATCACTAACTACTAAACCGAATGCACCATGCACCTGTCAGATGTCTGCTGGACATGACGCACAGTGGAAAAAAAGAACTTTTTGGGTTACAAATTTCCTAGAGGCCACAGTTCTTAACCAATTGACTAATTTCTTTTTGTTCTGAAGATCATTATTTTTTTAAGACATCTGTCAGAGCCAAATTAAAAATTTGTTCGTTACTAAATTGCTACATAATTTCCAATGTCAAATTTATAACGTAACTTCTAAAGATGCAACCTGTATTAAAGCAATATAAGGTTTTTAAAATTGTTATGAGCCTGATGTAACATATTAGGCTCTGCAGGGTGAGTTTTTTTTCACATACTTTCAATATATCTAAATTCAAAATGGTGGAAACCAATATGGTGGACCAAGATTTAAAAAGTGCCTTAATAGCTTAAAAAAAAAAAAAAACCTTACACGATGTTTTTGGGGTCACAGATTACAAATTTGTTGTTACTTTCAAGAAATTTAAAATAACGAAGACTAATATGGCTGACTAAAATTTTAAAAGTGTCTGAATAAATAAATGAAAAGTCTTATAAGATGTTTCTGGGGTTGCTAATTACAAATCAGTTATTACTTTCAAGAGATTCAAAATAGTGGGAATCAATATGGTGAACGAAGATTTTTAAGGTGCCTGTATCAATGAAAAAGTCTTAGAAGTGGTTTTATTAGTCCTTTATTTTAAATTTAAAATATTTTTTAGATATTGAAAATAGTGGAAACCAATACAATGGACTGAAACTCTAAAAGTGTTAAAATGCACAAACAGTTAATAAGTAAGGGTTATTTGGAATAGCTGACTATCAATTCGTCATTGATTTTTTAATATCAAGTACAGCAAAAAATTACTCGGTGCACTATGATGTTGAAAGTATTTTGATCTCTGAAAAAAAGTTTTACATAATGCTTAAAATTAAACTTAAAAGACCATAATTCTACATTTGACTAAAGGCCCCTGCTGCAACAGTTAAAATATGTATTATGTATATTGAATATATGACTTGTACTTTATATATGTTTAGTCGTTATAAGTGCTGAAGCTCAAAATTATAATTACATTTCTTTTTAAGGACCCTACTCTATCTTTGAGGGAATTGGCCCTCTGATGCTTTAACTTCTGGTTATTTTAAAAGTGTATAACAAAACTATTAATAGTTGCTAGGTCGTAGAAAATCGTCTCTTTAATATATTTTTAATCAAATTGCAATATTCCATATAGATCTACATGGTTCCGTGGTACAATAACAACTGTTATTTGTATTAAATGCGTTCAATGTCATATTTATACTTTGATGTTTTATAAAAAATTAAATTAAATACTATCTGATATGTAGTATTATATTATACGTATGTACACACTACAGTTTGAGTTATGGTTAAGACTTTAATTGTGTTATCAAAAGAATAAATTGTACAAAAGTGGTCTGATCACAACTCTCCGATGTCTTGCAAATTGCTGCAAGTTGGTTGAAAAAATTTCTTACAATACTTGTAGACGAACCTTAATTTCTACAATTTCAGTTAAATGTATGACGCTCAATTGACAAACTCGCAGCAAATTGCGAGAGTTGTGCTCAGGGGTCTTATCACGACTTTCGATATTTCGCAAAAAACAGATTTTCTTTCGATTATCTTAACAACATTTAGGTTCTGCTCATGCTTAGTCTAGGGATTATCAAAAAAAGCCTAACTTTGCGAGGTATTAAGAGTCATGATAAGGCCCCAGATCCCTTAAATACAGTCTGCTCTTTCGATAACATTCGATCATGCAATCGATGTCTTAACTGTAACTTTAACGGTAGTGTAAATATATATAATATATTATTACACATCTGATAGTATTAAGTTCTCGTATATATAGAATATAATTATATAAATGTGTAATAGATTGCTTTCATGCGTATTATGAGTGTTAATGTACCGTAAAGGTCCATATGGAATATTGTAACTTAGATTAAACATATCTTAAGAAAACGATTCCTTACGACTTAGCTCCCATTAAGACTATTGATCTTGATGTTGAGATCTATTTGAATTACAAGTTTGAAGAAGTTTGACATAAGCACATTTTCCGTATGAATCGAGTGGTATCTTATAAAAAAAAAATATATATATATATATAAAAGATACATTATTGAGAAAAGTGAGCACACTGAGCATGGATTGACCATCCAAGCAATCAACGAGAGGCAAACAAGTTGTCTCCTTGAAAACAATAATACTCTTGTGTCAGTATTAAATTTTTGTGACTGTGACCGATTAACATATCAGGTACATTATCAAATGAGTTAATCGAAATCCCAGTTTTTTCAAAACAGAAATTCGATAAACTAACACTTAATGTTTGCTTAGGGAGTGCTAAATTTTTACGACTAATACGCTCTTTAAAAAATGAAATGAATCTTTACTTTTAATTAAAATATCTACTTTCTTACTAGCTAAAGTTGTCAGACTATTTTTATTAAAGTCTTTCAAACGAACATTTATGGACGAACTCTTTACTCCTAACTCATTCAAAATTTAAGAATTTATTGAACATACGGTTAAGCATACATTCAAAATTGCATGAATGATTTTTGAAAGCCTCGGGCCACTCTTAAGAACTGAAATTATTTTTAGTACTTTTTTATTTAGTCAACCTAACGTATTCACAATATTAACCGGTTTTCCGATGCTAGCACTCCTGGAATTATCCTGTGAGTGATTAAATGATTTTTCAATGTGCAAAACAACATGATGATCTGTTTAACATAATTTTCATCGCTTTTTCTCGCATTTCTCATGCATTTGACCGTTTCTTAAACAAACGTAACACAGGCGTTGCTTTCGAACAGCCACCGAGTGTTGAAATATCGGAGCAGAAATAAAATTGCGACAATCTTCAATTACACGGTCTTTGCGGCCGTAAAAAAAGCATGAGAAATTGATCTTTCGTCAAGCAAGTTAAGGTGGTAAAAGTATATACTGCAAATTAAATAATTATTTATAAGACTAACAAGAAAATTAATACTAATTTCTGAAGTACAAAACTCATTAGTTTTACACGAGGGGGAGAATGTTCCTGATATAACGTTATGATTTGTTCCTCGTTTATTCTCTTTTTAATTTTATAAGGAAAGCGCTCAAATGTTAAAAATAGTAATAATGAAATCATTACATGTGTACTGCACGCCCGACAATTGAAAGAGGAGGTCAGGTATTGACCGCGCCACTTGCTCGTCTTATGAGGTTCGGAACGGAAGAAAGATATAAAAAAGGGAGGTTGTCTTAACCCCGTATACGATCGCACAAACATTCGGGTAAGAAATGTTATGACTTTTTCTATCGTTGTCTGAAAACGATTATTCTTGTTTTATTAAATTTGTAACTCTTAAGGAGGAGGGCGAGTTATTACTATTTGTTCTCTTATCATATAAACTTGGAAATATTAATTAAAAACTGTTAAATCTAGTTTTCACTCATTCTTCCAAAAAAAAAGTTCAAGTCCACTAGGCGATCAGTTTCCTACGTATACAAAAAAAGCTTGTGAAAATAGCTTTGAGGATTGAAAAGAGCGTTGGCACGAGTGTATTATATCTGGAAGTGATTACTTGAAAGGGGACAGCATGAACATTGATAAGAAAGTGAATACTTTATTTCAATAAAAAATCTCCTTGCTTTTAAAACACACCTCGTATATTAAGAACACTAAAGATTGAAGTTTTGTTTTAATATTCATACCTATCTGTACGCTACGATACTTCTCCTTCTTAGAACCTACAAGAATTATAATTATAGATGTCTTTCTACCTTTATTTATTAGATACGGCGTACTGTTTAATATTTGAAGGCTATGCGTGCCCATGACTATGGAAAAATGTTTTTGAATTTTTGTAACTATTCATTTTATTTACAGTTAATTAGGTTAAAACTTTACTGAACAATTTATTAAATAATTTTTATTTACAATAATTTAATTATTTTTCGAAATTCCTGTAACTCATGTAGTATATCTTGCTTAAATAAGTAAACAAAAAATTCTTTACCTCAATTATAAATGACTATTAGCATGCACTTGAAGAATTTCTCAAATTTTTATTTTTCATTATTGTTTTATATATCCCATGTGTATTTATCAGTGTCTTTTTTCTAATTAAAGATGCTACGTCTGCTGAATTAGATAAGATAATTGATGTTAACTTTAAAGGCTTAATTTACTGTACCAAAAGAGCCATAGAATTAATGAAAGAGAACAAAAAAGAAGCTCACATCATAAATGTTAACAGGTACTTTAAGTAACAGCAAAATAACCTTAAAGTAAATTTATTATTTTTGTTTATGTGAATGCATGTAAGTAAGCATGTATATTTGGAAATGTAAATATAAATTTTGTGTAATCAGTATTTTAGGTCACATTGTTCCTGAGCCAGGCCTTGTATCATTTAACATTTACCCTGCTACTAAGTTTGCAGTTTCAGCTTTATCAGAGACGTTAAGAAATAGTTTGTGTGGTTTGAACATTCGTGTCACAGTAAGTGCTTGTCAAAAATCATTATCTTTAACATACAAAATGACTTAGATACCTATTTTAAGAAGTTATGAGCTTTGAAAAATAGTTTTTCTTTACGTTTAAATATCTATTACAAAAAAAAAAAAATAATGATAAATAAATAGATAAAAAAACGAATGTATTAAATTTGTATACATATTCATTCTAGAGTGTCAGTCCAGGTCTTACCAAAACAAGAATGATGAGTGTAGCTGGCGCTGTTGATTATAACTATTTACATAACCCAGCACTAGAACCAAAAGATGTTGCAGATGCTATAATACATGTACTTAGAGTACCAGAACGACTAGAAATAAATGAATTGACTCTTCAAGCTAACTTCTGATGACATTATTATTAAAGAATAGTAAATGTGTGGATGAAATAAAACATACGCATGCCTCACAAAACATACGGGTTAAATAAATACTTAAATGTCATATATTGTACTGGAATGATATTTTCTTGGTTTTTTAAAGCAAACAAAAGTGTTACCTTAAAATTTTATAATTATGCGGATCAGATGTGCTTCACGCACTTATTAAAAATTTATTATGATGTAAAATATTTTGATAAGTAGTTTTAAATTGACAAGTATTGACTGATTGATATTAAAATGTCATCCACTCTAGTACGTCTACTTTACTTTTTATTTTTTATCATGAATAATTTTATGACATTGAAATTTTATTTATAAAAACAAAAAATCACTGCAGCAATGATGTACAAACTTTTTTTTCGTTCAATCCATGAATGTTAGTCTTAGAAGTTATTAGGAGTTACCTACATCGGTCTACTAATACACTATTACGATAACTTCAAAACAACTTCTTCTACATTTATTAGTAAGGTGCAAGAAAATAGCATTCAGAATCTCAAATATATTGCACAAGAAAAGTCTGTGTTCCAGAAATAAATACACTTTATTTGAAGGAAATTGAATCTCAAAAACAAAAAAATTACTTATAGGATTTGTTGATCTCTACTCTTTCAGCAAATTTGTGCACGCAATGGGTGAGTTTTACGGTGGTTATTAGTTAAAATTTACGGACAACAATTCCAATCTACATCGGTGGCACAAAACGATGATTATCTTAGCTACTCAACGCAAACTTTAAAGAGCAGAAACTATAAGCAGTTGACAGCAAATCAATGCTTATTACGGAGACTTGCACAAGTAAAATTTTTCTATCAAAAAAAAAAGAAGCATGATATGACAGTAGCCGTTATTGTAACTAAAACTATCATTTTCTTCCAATACCAGGTTTACTTACATGTATGACAAATTTTTTATTAGGACAAGGTGATATCTAATTTTATATAAATNGCGGGCCGGTGGTTTTGATCCGCTCGTAAATCAAGCTTGGCTTTCAGGGAGGCGTTGGAGGTGGCGAAAAATATTCGAGAGCATTTACGCGGAAAAAAATCGGCATTCCGTCCAAAAGTGAGGGAAAAATGGGAAAACGATACGGCACTTACTCTTTTCCGGCCTTGCGGACCGAGTCGTGGAATCGAGACGTGCGTGTATACGTTTTACTTTGCGCGATGTGTGGTTCTATACTTACTTGTAAGCTTTGTGCGATGATGTCGTTACAGGATTGAAGGGGATGGTTATTGATTTCGGCAGATGGTGGTAGTGTGTTAGAATGCGAAAAATGTAGATTGTTACATGTTCCATCTGAAAATTAATACTAATTTTTTTGTTTGTTTTTTAAGACTTTTATGGTCCACCGAATTTATGTACTGAATTTGTATTACTCATAGTTTAAAAAAATTTTTAAAATAAGTAATGAGTAATGAGTTTTTTAACAGAAGAAAAAGATTCAATTAAGATATTAAATAAACTGAATAATGTATAACTTTTTGAGGCGTTGGGATACAAATGCAAAAACTATTCTGACTCATTCATTTAGAAGTACGTGAATTAATTTTGTTTTTTAAAAGTTTTTTCCTGTAGCAAACCACATTATAGTTTTAACATTGAACTTGTTAATTCAACTGATTTTTCTTTTGAAAAATTAAGGGTTTTATGTAAATTTTTAAACAATTTTTTTTTTTTATTTTGATAAATTCTTGTGAGAAAAAAAAAGATTAACAAGAGAATTTCCTCAAAAACTTTGTTAACAAACACAAATCACAAGTTAAAATTTTCTTTTATCGTATTACAACAACTTTTCGCAATGGTGTGCCGAAAATAGGTGTTTTCTCGTGTGCGGAAAAGGTGTGTGGCAAAGGTTTTTCCGCACACTATGTGGGAAAATCAATTTTCCACACTAATATCAGTACGGAAAACACCTATTTTCCGCACACTTATTGCGAAAAAACTTGTACGCAACTCGTGTGGGACAATTTCTCGCACTCGTGTGATAGACTCACACTCGTGGTCGGTGACGGTAACTCGTGCCGTGCGATCACACTCGTGCTACGCACTCGTGTGCTCAACTGGTACTCGTTCCCGTCAACTCCGGCCACTCGTGCGAGTCAATCATGACTCGTGCGGGAAATCGTCTTTTCCGCACTTGTTACGTAACTAACTATTGTATTGAATGTAGCGCCTATGTTAAAATACTAACAATACTTTCAATCGTGAAAATCCAAATTTAATTCTTACGATTTGGATAAGATACTGAGATCATCTTGCACAACTTTAGACTAATATTACCTTTTCTGTTTATCTTGAGTTATAGTTTCGTCATAATCAGTCTTCAGTTTTAATTTTCTTTCAGCTATATTGTTTACCACTTGATTTATGATTCTAAAGAATTTTTAGAACTGTAAAAACAATTTATAAAATACACGTATTAAAAAAAAAAAAATAATCTGACGTAAAAGCTTCACACAAACCAAGTTTTTCTCCATTTGATGGATTGGAGTCAAGAAAGGGTGTAGCTGCTAATTCTAGTTTCAAGTACCATAAATAGTTTCTAAATTTTTCTATTGCACAAGTGGATAAGCCGTTTTGGGTGATTACATCAACTGATGTATTATTGGCATATGATAGAAAATACGTGCCATTTTCCCAACCTTATACATAAAGTTTGCCAGCATTATAGTAATACGTACTAGTGCAAGTGTTCGTCTATGGCTAAATCACTAGCAAGTAGCACTAATGACTTCCCGCTAAAAGCGAGAACAAACCGATTCTCTTCCCTTTTTTCTGCTATTCCTTGTATTTTTTTTTAATGCTTAAACTTATTCGGCACGGAGAAAGTACGTATGCATATGTAGGTTTCATATAACTTGCACACACACACACACACACACACACACGCACGCACACACGCACACACACGCACGAGCGCACTTCAGTTTTGTTTTCGTATGTGGCTAGATCGCTAGCACGCCACACTGATGAGTTTCAGCGATCAAGTAAAGAGCGATTGCCTTACTTTTTCTTACTATGCTTTGTTTTATTTTTAAATGCACTCCACGCTTTATGAAACAGTCACTGAGTTTAAATTTTAGTAAACAGTTTAAATTTCTTGGCATAGAGACAGTGCGTATGCATGCATAGGTACAATATAATTGCACACACAAGCCAAACAATTATTTTGCTTAAATTATCGAGTGAAGTGTTGGATCTTTATTAATAATAATATCCAGATATATTCCCTTTTGATTCTTTAATTATTTAAGATAGTGTGTCCTTAAATAGTGATTTTTCTTTTAAATTATCAATGAATGGGTCGCTACAAAAAGAACTTTTTATAAAGTCACAGCGCACTCTCTAATTATTGTTAGATACTTCATTTCAAACCACTTACAAAAGAAAATCGCAGTTGCCCTTCATCAAAACCATTCTATCTCCTTCACCACTTAGGCTCACAAGAAACTAGGCTGCTTAATGAGTAACTAGGACATTTCTTTACCCACATTTTGATAATTTTTCACACAATGTTGGGAATTGTAGCGAGAAACAGGGAGAGAGCTTTCATAAAGGTAAGAATAGAACAGTATGGTTTCATTGTGGTTGATGAAATGCACATCTTATGGCTTAATTAAAATGATTTTTAATAATGCTAGTCGTTTTTAGTGCTCCTAAGATCATAAAAAACACACACATCTTAAAAGTGCTCTGTCCAAGTAAAAGCAATTTTATAATTTTAAGCAGTGGCTTGAGAAAGACAGAAGAAATTGGAATTGGTCTGTTCAGGATGGAATCAACTTAAGTTATCCGTAGGCCTTACAGGAATTTAAAAAAAAATCTTTTCACCCAAATCTGATCCAAGTCAAAAACTAGCCTTATCGGCTCTCTCCTTTCATGTAATCATGTTCAGTTTACAAGTTATATTCATTGCACTATATTTACATCAAAATTCTTTCTCTTACAAGACTAACGCTTTTCTTATCTCTACTATCTCTTTACGTTCAAAATCAAAACAAAGACTTTCAACAGTATTAAGCTTATGTTTATCTTTTTTTGACTGCCAGCTATTTTCACTGTATTATTTCAATGTGCAGACCCAAAACACTTGGCCACTGTTAAGAACGCTTCTCTCACAGTGAGCATTTATTAGTAATTTTCTATTAAAAAATTTGTATGTAAGCTTTAAGCAACGTGACGAATTATCAACCCACTATTCCCGATTCCTACTCGCGACAATCGCCATCCCAGCAGTACTTCCCGTCGCAAACATTTGATAGCAGAGCGTGCTTCCGGAGACCATTTAACCGTCAGCGTAGGGTCGGGATTTGCAACGTGTGCTGACTCCAAGTTGAGCGGTGACCTGTTTGGTATTGGGTGTGTTGTGTGTGTGTGCTCGTGAAAGATTTTACGAGTTCGAGTGCAGTGCGGACGACTTCCGTCACTGAATCATTAAACCAGATGATGGTCAACTTCAACGCACTTCGGCTCGTTTGTCACGCGCGCTTCACGGCAGTATTGAGTTTGCTATGTCGTTGGACTTGAAATCGCTTTTCAAAAAACACGGCGAGTTGTTCCAGCATATCAACAACGCACACGTGAATCTGAAAAAGCTAGGCCAGGGAAAATTTACATGTACTATAATTCAACGACGCTAAGAGCAGTTAAGAGCTAATTGGGATACCTTCACTGAAATCACGATAAAATTCTCGCACTTCAAGACGATGCTGAATAAACAAGCTATTTTAAAGGTGATAACTATGGTGCTACAGAGAAGGCCTATTTCGATTCAGCTGTACCTCTTTCTGAGGAGCTGCAGAAGCTTCCTGCGCCCCCAGAAAGTAACAAAATCATGCCCTTGGCTGCGCCAAGAAGTCTCCCACCAATAGCTGTACCAACCTTTTTAGGCAAGTTTTTAGACTGGTTAGAATTCAAGGATGTGTTCGGAGCTATCGTCGTGCATGATTTATGACTAAGCAACATAGAGAAGTTGCAGCACCTGAAGATCCATGTCCAGGGTGAAGCAGCGGAAATGCTGCGTACGATGCAAAACGATCGATACGAACTTTGAAGCCGCATGGAAGATGTTTGATGACCACTACACAAACAAGCGGCTCTTGGTCTCAGAATTTACCAGGGACTTGCTTTCCGTGTCCACTGCATCAGATTCCGCAAAAGAGCTGAAGGCATTGCTCAGTGGCACTGTTAATGTCTTAGCTGCACTTAAACAGCTAGACCACCCTACTGCTCATTGGGACGACCTGGTGGTGGCGCTCATCATTCGGAAGCTTGACGCATGGGCTCTGCAAAAATAGGAGTCCTCGCAGAGCTCTACCAGCGAACCTCCTACCTTTCCTGCTATGAAGCTCTTCATCGAGCAACGCATTTCAATGCTTGAGATTGTCATCACCACTGCAGAGATGTTGACTTGCAAGAAGGTCGGAAGCAGCTCTGCCTTCGCGCACCACAAAGTAAACGAGAAATATCACCTGTGGAAAGGCAAACATTTTATCATGCACTGCGTTGAATTCAATGCCAAAAGTCCGCAAGAATAAAGCAAGTCGTTAAAGCTAAAGGCCTGTGGATAAACTGCTCGGGTGTGCACAAGTTTGTAAGCTGCAAGTCAAGCAAGCGTTGTCAGATTTTCAACGGCAACCACTATTCCATGTTGCATGAGGCTGCAACGTCTGTGCACTTTGCAGCATCTGCTTGGCCGGCGGCGCTCGCCAAAAGATGCCACATCAATTGCAACTGGCTTGCTTCGTCAGTCAACACTACGTTGCTCCCTACTGTCTTAGTCAAGATGCAAGATCCTGACGGTCGCATGCAAGTGGCACGTGCTATGCTGGACAGTGGCTCACAGCAGTCGTTCATCGCAAAAAGCTTGCTAAAAAAGCTCGAGCTTTCGAGAAAAGCTACAACTCGCGAGATCACTAGCATCGGTGGCACCCATGATCTGCAAGTTCAGAAGCAAGCTAGCCTCACTCTTACTTCGACCAATGGCAGTGACGCAAAGCTAACGATCAATGCCTTGGTTCTTTCGCTGTTCAGCAAATACAGACCTGGCACACTCAAACTTTCCAGCAATTGGAACTATCTGCAGGGCCTAGAGTTGGCCGACGACTTTTGTAAGAACCCCGTGGAGCTCGAGTTGCTGCACGGAGCTGATGTACTTCCCCAAGTGCTGCAAGAAGGCTAACGAATCGAACAGGCAAGAACACCTCTAGCCCAGTGCAGTATCTACGGCTGGGCGCTCTCTAGTCTTGTGCATACATAAACATCGCTAGTGCTTGTTTCTTATTTAGTGACTTAGATCAAGACCTTATTTTTTTTACTTTGTGTACATTAATTCTGCATTTATATCAAAACAAAGACTTTTACCTGTATTAAGCTTATATTTATTTTTTCTTAACTACTAGCTGTTTCCACTGTATTATTTCAATGTACAGACCCATAATGCTTGAGACGTTTTAATTTAACTGTCCTACGCAACAGTCAGTCAGCTCACGGCCACTGTTGAGAACGCTTCTCTCACAGTGAGTATTTATTAGTAGTTTTCTATTAATAAATTTGTATATAGTTTTTTAAGCAACGTGACGAATTATCAACCCGCTATTCCTGATTTCTACTCGCGACAATTGTCATACCAGCAGTACTCCCTGGCGCAAACAAATCATGTTGCAACTACCAATAATGAAAGATGTAGTAAAATAATAAAGGACAACTATAATCACTTATATTTTAAGACAATAGAATCAGCTATGTTAGTGCTTGAACAATGTATTCTTATTAAGAGACAGAGAAATACAAGTGGAAGGAAGAAAGTATCATTAATACCGTTTTCACATATTTTTAATTGAGACCTTCGTACATCCAAAACACTGCATACAACTTATAGAGCAATACATTTACGAGTTAAGTTAAATAATAGGACATACTCTTACAATAAAAATAGTGTCATGTCAAAAACACACAAAATAATAAATTTTAGTTTTTGGCAACATCTACAAGTTGTCTCAAAAATGTCCTAACAATTTTTTAAAATTAAAAAAATCAGTTTCTATCAAAGCATTAAATCACTAAAGACTGTGTCAAAAAATGTTAAAAAAATAAAATTGTCCTGAAAATACCTACAAAATCGAACTAAAAATCTCAATCGATTCATTTGTTTATCTGCACTGTTAAGAAAATCGTAAAAATAGCCTATGGATGAAATTGTTAATACCTCATAAATCTTCCAATTTTTAAATCTTAAACTAGGTGTAACTTGCGTATCTTGACGATGTAAACTAAAGCTTAAAATTTAAAAATAACACTATTAATAGATTTTATAAACAGTTATCTAGTGATTAAAAAGGTAGTTTTGTAAATATGATGTCATTTTTATTAAGAAACGAAGAATCGTAATTCAAACAAAATCATATTTTCTTAAAAATTTATACTATTTGATAGTTGTTTCCTTTTTTTTTTTTTTTTCTTTTTTTTCAATTATTCAAAAACAAGTATAAAAACACGTCCACTGTTAACTAATAAACATACAGATTAACTTTATAGTTTTTAGTTGTACGTCTTTGGGATTTGGCACACTTTTAGAATCTACCATTTTTCTAAAAATTACAAAAAAAATAGTTGATACAGGTCACACAGAGGCTGATTCATTTTTTCATCAGTTCAGCGTCACTCTTTTAAGAAGTTTTCTATTAAAGTTTTCACGTTAATCAGATTACCATTTGATCTTCAACGTGTCAAATTTCCAAAGAAAAAAACCAAACCGTTTTTATGTGATGGATTTGACAAGAAGTTAGGAAATCACAAGATAAGTAGCAGAGACTCACGCGTTGCAACATCATCGGTACTGCTCGATAGTGAACAATTTTTGACTCCAACCGCTTCAAACTGTACTGACGGAAAAAAAGCAGTATCTCCAAAACTGTAAGTCATGGAGAATCGTTTTTCTATTCCAGGTAGCTTGTAACACAAAGAAGTTGGGAAAAATTTTTAACTAAAAAAAAAGTAGTCCAAGAGACGAATAAAATAATATGTGTTAACTAATAAACGATTACCTTTTTTAATAATTTTATCACGTTCTGCGTTCGTGATCCTTTGTAAAAAAAAATTTTATCTTTAGTAAGAGTATTAATTTATATGAGAACTGTACATTGTCAATGGAAAATAATTATTGGTAAATAAAATTATTTTTTGTTTTTGATTGTAATCTCAATAAATTTTTGTTTTTGTACATTGGCAACATTAAGAAATTAATCTTTATTTTTGCAATAATTTCACATATATTTTTACTTTACAGTGCTCTGTAAAACATATTTAGAAAAATATTTTAATTAAAGTGTTTTTGTTTGAATTTATAACAAAAATTACTAACCAAAAGTTTATATTTTTTTTTTTACCAAGTATTGTTTTATTTGACAGATAAGCTCATTAAAAAAGGCACTCATTTCAATAGACTACTAACAACGTAAACTTGGCTATTTTCTGTATCTCCTGATTATTTTCCTATTCTCAAAATACCAAGTCTGCATGTACGATTTTGTCAATCATCTCACCATAATGAAGAAGAGCATTTTTAATATCTGCTCAAATAAGTCAATAATTAAATTAACTACTTAGACCCACGCTGCACCAAATATGTTAACTTATCATGTACATAGTGGTGATTGCAAAGAATGCAGCTTATAAAGGAGGGTTGGATACGGATTCCAGTTTCAAGGAACTCTGAGTCCTTTCCAAGACTTGAGAAGATTGGCACCTCTAGTAACTAATTTCGAATTCTCTCACTTAGGCTGTAAGATACGATAATCTCCTGGGTGACTCCACCTTAAAGAACTGCTAATACTGTTCTGGGGTAGAACTAAAGCCACGTTGTAGGGAGGGGGCTTAATAAACACTGGTGGCCTAAGAAAAATAAAATTCATGGAGTTTCACACTACCATACTCTTTATAGTTTGCATCAATGCATTTCCCCTCTCTTCACAAAAAGAATCTACTGAGGGCGCTAGAGAATAGTAATCTTCACGAGTATTTTTTTAAGTTCATCGAAAAATAGGCAACGAGAAAACAGCAATTTTTTCAATGAACAGTGTTCAAGGGTTAAGTGTAAGAATTATTGAAAATGATGATCGTTTGTTAGTATACGCATATATTGCATTATAAGCTTCTAGGCTTGCTCAAGGTCTTTACGCACTTTAAGTGTTTATTACTTAGTGCGTTGACCTAGCTGTACGGTCGTTTTTGTATTCGATTTTCTCAAAATTAAAAAGTCTCAGAAGTGTGGGCCTTGTTACGCTATGGTACTAAAGTATGGATTAATATCTATGGATTAATATCTATGTTTTGAGCGTGAGATATTGAATATAAGTGTAGTAATATTATGAAAGCTTTGAATTCGACTCTTTATTTATATCATAAAAGAAATAGTACAAAACATTTTACAAAATTCTATGTACACAGGACATGCGCCTCATGCATTATTTATGCGCCTTATTACCCTCCAAGAGATAATCATGAGGAAAATCAGGATGAGATAAAAATGTTCTTATTAGCATTAGCATAAGCAATACGAGTGCTTTTATACGAAGTATTTGAAACATTTTGTTTTACTGCCCACAACGAATATACTCATCTGATGTTTGTAATGGTAATTCGATTTCTCGTATTATTTTTGTCTCAATTAGTGTCTTCTTGATAATCCATCAGGGATTTTATTGATAATGAAATAATATCCCATTTATTTGCTCCGAGAATAAAGTTGGAGGGGATAAGAGAATCTACGCCAGCGGCCATGACGGAAAAAAGGTGCAATCTACAGGTACGCCACAGCACCAAATTGAGTATCTAATTTTGTTTTCATACAATATTTTGCTAAATATGAGTTGTATCAAAAAAAAAAAGGATGACAAATTGTAGAAAACAAAAAAAACTATCCATTTAAATTAATATATTAATAAAACTTTATCAGTAATTATTAGTAAATGGAGAATATTAGTGCTACAGTACTTCCGCTGTCTGCATGCGTTTATATAGCAGATGTATTCGATATAGTACTTGGAGTTTTGTGTTCATGAGTGAAATAAGGAGATACAGTTGTTGTGTATTATTTTGTAAAAATGAAGGTTGAAACAGCACTTATATTTTCTATCATTTTCCATCTGCAGGTCACAAACTACTCCAAAGAAGAAAATGGATAGCTTTTGTAAAAAAAATAAAGTAAGTTCATACACTGTTAAAGTGCATGACTGTATCGATAGGCTGTAGGTATGTGTGAGTATATGTGTGCGTGTGTTTGAGTAGAGGTATGAACAGTGCCATTCAGGCCTGCTTCAGTTCTTATTTGACCCTAGTCAAGCGTGCTCGCTATACTTAGTTCTGCCTGACAAATAAGTTTGTGTATCTCAAAGAGTCCGTTGTAATCAAGCCAGTCGTCTTAAGTTTTTGAAGTCATATAAATAAGTCAGTTCAAAATAGAAGTACTCAAAATAATCTATAAAGTCGTCTTCTCAGTTTTCCTCAACCCAATAACCCTTCAGGTTACGGGCCCTAGCACCGCTTCTGTTGAGTGTTTCTTTCGTGTCTATCCAGTCCATCCCTATGAACTGTAACAACACAATTAACTAAAGGAACTGGTGAATGAATAAAAAAAGTTGCATACAGTCAAACCACACACATTCAGTAATACTTGAGTCTGTGTGAAGTACATATGATTTTTTTAAAAGTGAATTTCACCATTTTTAAAGTATAAATAACATACAATTCACATTTGTGACACCCTGTCAAACACTAATTTTGCCAAGCATGTAATAGGACACTTAATTTCAAGGATTCTTGTAACACAAAAATCTTCACAGACAAGTCCATCAGGACTAGCACATTATAGGTCTTTTATAACAACAAGACCGACCTGAATAACTCGACAGTGGCATATTCTTTCCTATTTTTTTCTTGCCTGTGTTTCATGATCAGTTCTAGATTGCGTGGTATTACTAATTAAGATTTTTGGGTACAACATGTCCAATAGCAAAGAATTGACAGTCTTGCACTTCAAATATTTAATACTATGAGCTGATTTGCTAGAACTTATTCTAAGTTTTCTCGCTGCCCTCCACTCTTGACTATCAGATTGAGTAATAGTAGTACAACACAACTGGACCAGTTTATTTTTAGGCATCTCAATATTTTTATTGAAAAACAACATTAATTCTTTATCAACAGCAATTAAACTTCTGTATAGCTGATGATCATTAGAATAAATAAATTAATTTATAATACATGCCTTACACTCAATTAATTTTGTAATTATTTTCAAAATTTTTTTTCTAGCTTTTTTAATTATTTTTTAACTTTTTTCTTTCAACCTTTTGTTG
Organism: Copidosoma floridanum; assembly: GCF_000648655.2. The sequence continues at coordinate 456,917 of NW_019379513.1, read as the reverse complement.
CCTTCTATTAAAATTATTTGCAGAGCTAATGGTTGCTTGCGATCTCTCACATCTACGCAGTTAGGGTGTATTTCTGGAGCTAAAACGGTTGGAGGAGGAAACATTTCAAAAAAATATCTTCCTTTGGAATATTTTTCCTTCGCAAACTAACTAGTTGTTAGCTTTCCCCACTCCTGTTCTTTGTCAGTCTTTGGTATACTCTCATTGTGGTTGATAAAATAAACAGTGATATATTTATATCTATTGCTTTGATTAAAACCACAGTCACAAGACACATTTTTGATGTTTCTATCTTTGCTTAGCTAGAAAAAAAGGTGTTTGCTGTGAATATGCACAAATAACAGTAATTCAATAAATCTTATTACAGTTATTACTTCAAAAAAAAAAAACATTATAATGAGGAAAAGAAACTAATGCCTTATAAATACTACAACTTTAATAACTGTGCAGTGGTTTAGCTCTCTTATTTTTTGCAATTTGTAAACATGTTCAGCTACAACCAACTTTTTTCCTCGAATTTGCGTCTATAGCTGAAAATCAATGTTATGACTGATGCTCTCAAATTCTGTGTTGAAAATTTTGTTTATTTTAACCTTTCACATCCTACCCGAAATTCATGCTAAAAATAACCTGAATCCGAAATGAATAGCTAGCTTTTATGGACTATTCGACACATACCATCTGCTTAAAATCATATACTAAGTTTTAGAGTCAATCAACTTTATAATTATCTGATCATTGTTAGTCACAGTACTAAACTTAAAAAAAAATAAATAAATGTCCTTCACAAACGTATTAGAAGGTAATTTAACGTTGACCATCATCAGAGGGTGCTGCGGTCAATCTCGGAGCGAATACTGAAGAAAGCAAGGCGTTAAATATATGAATAGAAAGACAAAATTTAGGTTACGAGCCCAAAACTCATTTTTTGTTACATTCATATAAGTACCGCAATTGATAGATGCAAATGCCCTAAATTGAAAGTTAAATTCGTTATTTATTCGATTTTACTGATTTTTAAATAATATGCAAGAAATTATTTTTTCACCAGAATACATGGAGATGGTAAAATTTTTAGTGTAGGGTGCGGGCCTACTATTCTCTATCGTCTCCTTGCTGGGATTTCTCTCTTCACTATTTCTCGTTCACTCATCACCCCGATTTTTTCCCACTTTAAAATGGTAAAATAATATTACTTATTCCTGTAGAGAGTGGAGAATATTTCATTTTAACATTACGTGAACGGAATTTTTTGTTATAGTATAATGAGCCTTAAGGCTAATTTCTTAGAAGTTAAAAATATTGCCAAGCTCATTTACATAACAAACTTATCTGAATTTAAAAATATACGTTCTTAAACCTGTATTTTGAGAGATAATGGCTTTTTTTCGGTTGGGGCGATTTAATGCCCTCAGAGTCGAGAACTGTACGCCATTTAATAGTAAATAGTAAATAAATAGTACTGAAGACGTGATAACGCGGAATTCCCTGATATAAAACATAAAAATAAGTGTCTTGTTATAACCGTATTTTAATCAATAGCTTGTTCATTTTATTTAAAAATCTGATGAGTTAAAGATCAACAGGCAATCTAACGAATGTTAAAATTTTAATAAAAAAAATTTCTTTTTAAAACAGGGATGCTCATTGATATTAGTTCTCAGTTTCCAGAGTTCATTTACATCATTGAGGTATACATTTCACGCCCAAATCAGAATGAAAATTTCAAAGGAGTTGTGAGTTACTGACAATTGAAATAATATGCTATTTTGACATTTTTTCTAACTCACTGGGAAAACAAACTAACTGATCTAAAAAGTTTTTGTTTAATTTTGTAAGCCTTTTTATAAATAATTTTTTTGTCAGTCAAAACATATTTTGTCATTTTTTAGTTATTTAAAAAAAACTGATTTTTTTATTTCTATGAACTTTTTCAATATTTTTGCCATAACTTTTAAATTTTGCTGAAAACAGACGTTCTTCTGTGGTACAAAGATATTTTTGTTGGTAAAGTATGTTTCATTATTTGTAACAGGATCTGAATGTGGTATTTTTCTGACACTATTATACAATAACAAATGTCTCAGAAAATATCCACTGTTACGGGGTGCACGGGGGGGAATATGTTACCAGGAACAGGACGTGACCTCACGCCCTGCCAAATTATATCTCAATCGAGCAGCTAGGCCCGAAAACCCTCGTTGACACTCCTCGATAAATTCGCAGGTCAATTTACCTGCTTTTTCGCCTTCGTCCCTGTATCAATATACTAAAGCGTCTCGAAATCGCGTCGACGATCCCACAGTGCCTGTACACCTAGAACGAGAGGCCACACTGGAAGTTTATTATCATGCACAGGTACAGGGCACGGGATTCTCGGGTTGGATGTAAAACACACATATATGAGCTAAATAATTTGACACACGAACACCTCCAGTTTAAATAGAATATAGAAAATATATTATAAAGAAGAAAATACAAGAAGTTGTCTACATTTACGAAAGTGCGTATTTACCGCAACAGAAACTCGCCTCAACATTAACAACAAGTTGAGACCACAGTCACTCTCGCACAAGTTACTCTCTATACGACGGGTAGACCTCGCGAGTCGAATAACCGAACGCGCGCAAAAACACTCGCCTCAACTTACTTGCTTTTTCGTAGTGGTATCAGGTGTTGTAATTGGCCAATGGATTTCTTGATCCTACGAGAGGAACTGGTGGGCGTCCCCACCAGCCAAACTCCTTGGACTTGACCTGGTATTCGACGCCTAAATCTACCGGGTACTCGGGTGGCGTCGACCTTGAGTCTCTCTCTCTCTCTCTCTCTCATTTGGCTACCGTTCTCACACACCTTACCTCTGTTGTTCGCGAGCACTCACTTCGTGTTACGCTCCATCTCATACCGGTTCCCAAGCTAGTCTGCCTCCTTGCTATTCTCTTTGTCACTTTACTCCTCTTTTCCTGTCTCCTCTTCCCGCTCCCGCAAACCCCTCGCGGCTGCGCCGTGACACCACATAAATTTTATTGTACAACTGTTTTAACATATAAACTAACTTATTAAAATTTAAGCTATAAAAATATTNCAGTCTACTAACATTGTTAACTTGTGCAGATTTCTTTCAATCATAGCAACATTGAAACATTTAAGTACTGTTGATTTCTCTCACACCTTGGCTGTTGAATATTTTCAAAAACTGTATCAATGCAAAATTAAATCCGTGGCCAAAACGCTATCTATTTATTTGTTTCTCAGCAATTCTGTATACACTAAGAGAAGTAAAAAAAGGACGCCGATGGACAACCAGCCCTATAGCAAAAACATAGCATCACTGACAAGAGAGGACAAGAAAACGCGTACACGACTACGTATAATACAAGCATCATAGTAGCTATATCAAATGTGATTTTTGGGGAAGATACGTGGCAGCAACAGTGGCGGTGGCCATAGGGAAAGCAAGAGCTTGCATAAGGAGTAGTGTGCTAGCAGTGACAGTTTCAGTGATTTTTGCGGGTGGGTTCGGGATGCTTGTTAGAGAAAAAGAGAGAGAGTTGAACGAGTTTTTGAAAAGGTACGTAAAGTGTTCAGAGACAGAGAGGGAGAGAGAGAGTGAAATGTGGGCATAAGTCCTGCAGCTGCTGTGTTCTTCCAGGACAAAATATTCGTGTCCAAGACAACAGAAGCGACTAGGACAAGGAGGGTGCAAGAGTAAGCGAGAAAGAGTGAAACCGTAAGATAAATAACCAACTTGAGGACCCCGGATGCCATCGGGCTGGATTAAACTCACTGACATGTGACTGAAAGAGAAGGCTAGCCAAAGTAAGAGAGATGTAGAGTGTGTAGACGAGATAAAGAGGTATGGAAGGTACCATGGAGTGCATGCCCAGGAGTGACAATACAGAATAAATAGATAGAAATCAGATTAGACAGACGGAAAGAAAAAGAGCGAGCAGATCAGAGTAGACAGAGAGAGAGAGAGAGAGATATAAAGTAATAAATAGTACAGTAGAATAGATTTAAAACAGAGTGCGAGGGTATGTTTGTTAGTATAAGACTAGGATAAACAGAAGCCTCTAACGATGCAAGCAATGTTAGAAAGTTACAAAGTGAATTTTCTAGAATTATTTTTTCAAATTCTCGGGTTGGATGTAAAACACACATATATGAGCTAAATAATTTGACACACGAACACCTCCAGTTTAAATAGAATATAGAAAATATATTATAAAGAAGAAAATACAAGAAGTTGTCTACATTTACGAAAGTGCGTATTTACCGCAACAGAAACTCGCCTCAACATTAACAACAAGTTGAGACCACAGTCACTCTCGCACAAGTTACTCTCTATACGACGGGTAGACCTCGCGAGTCGAATAACCGAACGCGCGCAAAAACACTCGCCTCAACTTACTTGCTTTTTCGTAGTGGTATCAGGTGTTGTAATTGGCCAATGGATTTCTTGATCCTACGAGAGGAACTGGTGGGCGTCCCCACCAGCCAAACTCCTTGGACTTGACCTGGTATTCGACGCCTAAATCTACCGGGTACTCGGGTGGCGTCGACCTTGAGTCTCTCTCTCTCTCTCTCTCTCATTTGGCTACCGTTCTCACACACCTTACCTCTGTTGTTCGCGAGCACTCACTTCGTGTTACGCTCCATCTCATACCGGTTCCCAAGCTAGTCTGCCTCCTTGCTATTCTCTTTGTCACTTTACTCCTCTTTTCCTGTCTCCTCTTCCCGCTCCCGCAAACCCCTCGCGGCTGCGCCGTGACACCACATAAATTTTATTGTACAACTGTTTTAACATATAAACTAACTTATTAAAATTTAAGCTATAAAAATATTCTATCAACTTATAATAACAATTACAATGTCTTACATATATATTTTTTGTCTTTTGTTCATCTAATCTTCAAATAATTTTTTTTGCTCTGCTAGTTTTCCTTTTCTTTTTCTTAGTTTCCTCGTTGATTTTTAAACTTATATTTTTGCTGCCCCCATCTCATATCATATTTACGAAAAAAACAGTGTTTGTAATTATTTCTCACACCAGCCTTAATTGTTGTTCGTTGGCATTAAATTAAAATTTTAAGTGTTTCTGTATAAATCTATCAATAAACGGGAAATAGTTATTTTAACTGATGAAAGATCTATGGGTTTATGATTAACTGAAAGAGCTGTTTCCACTTTAATCGTAGGAGTAAATAAATCATAAGTCAGTAATGTAGAGGGGTTGAGTAATTTTGGCAGTGTTTAAGGTAAGATTATTATGTAGTAAGATCATTAATTATGAAACTCTGAGTGTTTGAAGTCAAAGAGATAATTAAATAATCTAAGCTATGGTCCGTTACCTCTGTCAAAGAATGTCCACTTACATAAGTCACTCCAGGCTCTGGTGAAAGTGTCACAGAAGAAGGACAGTGACGTGCAGGGTTCAAGCCTACTATTCTCTATCGTATCCTTGCTGGGCTTGCTCTCTCCGTTATTTCTCGTTGACTCATCACCGTAATTTTTTCCCACTTCATATAGTATTCCTCTTTCCTCTAAAGAGGTATTTGATATTAATGTTACGTGAACAGAGTTTTTTGTCATAGTAAAATAAGCGTCTTAGGCCAATTTTTTAGAAGTTAAAAATAGTGCCAAGCTTATTTACATGACAAGCTAACCTAAATAAAAAAAATACGTTCTTCTAAATGAGTCACTATGGGCTCTGGTGAAATAGGCTGAAAGTGCTGTGCAACGAGTATTTTTTATCAATCAAATTATAATCATACAATAATACTAAATCTCAATCTGATAGATTACTCTCGGCATTAATAATATTAATATTATTGTGCAATATATCTTATGTTAGACTAAATACTCTTTGTCTTTCACGAAAAATATCGGATGGTAGCTCCAATATAATATTGCTGGCTAGGGTTTCAGGTTGTGCTTCAAAATTTTTATTATCACTATTACGATTATCATTATTATTGTAATTTTTATTATTATTCTTATTATTATAATTTTAATTCAACTTACTAAAACTAATTTTACTATGATATCCAGTAAAAGTCAAATGTGTAACTTTTATACTTCTCATAGCTGACTTTTATATACACTTGTAAAATATGATAGAAAATAATAAACTAAAAACAATGTCGTATAGTTGAAATAAAATAAAAAAACTTTACATTTTAAGAATAATAAGTTTAATGTTTAAGTAAAAATAAAACTTATTTAATAAGTTGATTTTACTTTAACTAATGAAACAAAAAATTAAAATCAATATAGAAGTTATTATTTAAGAAAGTATTGTTGTGTAGCAGTCTAAAGTATCTTAACTACACAACTGTATAGGTTGTATTTGTAAATTTCATAGTCAATATTGACGTACTTCAGAAAAATATGACAGTCTACTAACATTGTTAACTTGTGCAGATTTCTTTCAATCATAGCAACATTGAAACATTTAAGTACTGTTGATTTCTCTCACACCTTGGCTGTTGAATATTTTCAAAAACTGTATCAATGCAAAATTAAATCCGTGGCCAAAACGCTATCTATTTATTTGTTTCTCAGCAATTCTGTATACACTAAGAGAAGTAAAAAAAGGACGCCGATGGACAACCAGCCCTATAGCAAAAACATAGCATCACTGACAAGAGAGGACAAGAAAACGCGTACACGACTACGTATAATACAAGCATCATAGTAGCTATATCAAATGTGATTTTTGGGGAAGATACGTGGCAGCAACAGTGGCGGTGGCCATAGGGAAAGCAAGAGCTTGCATAAGGAGTAGTGTGCTAGCAGTGACAGTTTCAGTGATTTTTGCGGGTGGGTTCGGGATGCTTGTTAGAGAAAAAGAGAGAGAGTTGAACGAGTTTTTGAAAAGGTACGTAAAGTGTTCAGAGACAGAGAGGGAGAGAGAGAGTGAAATGTGGGCATAAGTCCTGCAGCTGCTGTGTTCTTCCAGGACAAAATATTCGTGTCCAAGACAACAGAAGCGACTAGGACAAGGAGGGTGCAAGAGTAAGCGAGAAAGAGTGAAACCGTAAGATAAATAACCAACTTGAGGACCCCGGATGCCATCGGGCTGGATTAAACTCACTGACATGTGACTGAAAGAGAAGGCTAGCCAAAGTAAGAGAGATGTAGAGTGTGTAGACGAGATAAAGAGGTATGGAAGGTACCATGGAGTGCATGCCCAGGAGTGACAATACAGAATAAATAGATAGAAATCAGATTAGACAGACGGAAAGAAAAAGAGCGAGCAGATCAGAGTAGACAGAGAGAGAGAGAGAGAGATATAAAGTAATAAATAGTACAGTAGAATAGATTTAAAACAGAGTGCGAGGGTATGTTTGTTAGTATAAGACTAGGATAAACAGAAGCCTCTAACGATGCAAGCAATGTTAGAAAGTTACAAAGTGAATTTTCTAGAATTATTTTTTCAAATTCTCGGGTTGGATGTAAAACACACATATATGAGCTAAATAATTTGACACACGAACACCTCCAGTTTAAATAGAATATAGAAAATATATTATAAAGAAGAAAATACAAGAAGTTGTCTACATTTACGAAAGTGCGTATTTACCGCAACAGAAACTCGCCTCAACATTAACAACAAGTTGAGACCACAGTCACTCTCGCACAAGTTACTCTCTATACGACGGGTAGACCTCGCGAGTCGAATAACCGAACGCGCGCAAAAACACTCGCCTCAACTTACTTGCTTTTTCGTAGTGGTATCAGGTGTTGTAATTGGCCAATGGATTTCTTGATCCTACGAGAGGAACTGGTGGGCGTCCCCACCAGCCAAACTCCTTGGACTTGACCTGGTATTCGACGCCTAAATCTACCGGGTACTCGGGTGGCGTCGACCTTGAGTCTCTCTCTCTCTCTCTCTCTCATTTGGCTACCGTTCTCACACACCTTACCTCTGTTGTTCGCGAGCACTCACTTCGTGTTACGCTCCATCTCATACCGGTTCCCAAGCTAGTCTGCCTCCTTGCTATTCTCTTTGTCACTTTACTCCTCTTTTCCTGTCTCCTCTTCCCGCTCCCGCAAACCCCTCGCGGCTGCGCCGTGACACCACATAAATTTTATTGTACAACTGTTTTAACATATAAACTAACTTATTAAAATTTAAGCTATAAAAATATTCTATCAACTTATAATAACAATTACAATGTCTTACATATATATTTTTTGTCTTTTGTTCATCTAATCTTCAAATAATTTTTTTTGCTCTGCTAGTTTTCCTTTTCTTTTTCTTAGTTTCCTCGTTGATTTTTAAACTTATATTTTTGCTGCCCCCATCTCATATCATATTTACGAAAAAAACAGTGTTTGTAATTATTTCTCACACCAGCCTTAATTGTTGTTCGTTGGCATTAAATTAAAATTTTAAGTGTTTCTGTATAAATCTATCAATAAACGGGAAATAGTTATTTTAACTGATGAAAGATCTATGGGTTTATGATTAACTGAAAGAGCTGTTTCCACTTTAATCGTAGGAGTAAATAAATCATAAGTCAGTAATGTAGAGGGGTTGAGTAATTTTGGCAGTGTTTAAGGTAAGATTATTATGTAGTAAGATCATTAATTATGAAACTCTGAGTGTTTGAAGTCAAAGAGATAATTAAATAATCTAAGCTATGGTCCGTTACCTCTGTCAAAGAATGTCCACTTACATAAGTCACTCCAGGCTCTGGTGAAAGTGTCACAGAAGAAGGACAGTGACGTGCAGGGTTCAAGCCTACTATTCTCTATCGTATCCTTGCTGGGCTTGCTCTCTCCGTTATTTCTCGTTGACTCATCACCGTAATTTTTTCCCACTTCATATAGTATTCCTCTTTCCTCTAAAGAGGTATTTGATATTAATGTTACGTGAACAGAGTTTTTTGTCATAGTAAAATAAGCGTCTTAGGCCAATTTTTTAGAAGTTAAAAATAGTGCCAAGCTTATTTACATGACAAGCTAACCTAAATAAAAAAAATANTTAATCTGTATATACTACACACTTTCCCATTCTGAATTTTTTTCCAGAGCATATTGGAAAATAACAAAAAAAAGAGGTACGCTCATTATTAACAAAGCTAAGAAGTAACATTATATGGTTTAACAGACTTTTTTATCCGTGTTGATCTTAATACGCTCTTTTCACAACCTATTATTTCACAATTACTATCGAGTCGACGCCGGCACTTTGTTTGATCATAATGTAGTTTAAGCTCTCCATTTTTCTCAAATTCAACTACACAACTTCTCGGAGAAATTTTACGTACTATGACAGCTTTTGAAATTTTTGAATGATTTTCCCGAAAATCCTTTGCTATTGCCACGTGTCCTGTATTAAACTCATCATCTCTTTTTCCTATAAAATTTTTTACTTGTGCATCTTTTTTTTGTTCTTCTATCAGGACGAAGTAATTGCAAAAGTGTTCACAGTTCTCAGTTATACAATAATTTTGTTGGCGTTTCGTTTGTTATAATATGTTTCGATGTTCTGTAATCAGATAAAAAAATTTTGTATTGCGTTTAGTACGCTCACAACCCTGACTTTCGACTGTGAGTTTCAATTTTTTTTTGTCTTGACAAAACCCTCTAGAAAGTTGCTGGATAATTTGGAGCTGAATAAGTGTGCTGTATACCTAACTTCTTAAAATGAGCTTGACATTCAGCACTTTTAAATTGTGTACCCGAGACGGTAATAATATGTAACGGTAATTCATGTTGCACAAAAATTTTACATAGGATATTAATTTTGTGTTCAGCTGACATATTTTTTACAATATAAATTTCAGGCCACTTTCAGTATGCATCATTGAATAAAAAAAATTTATGTTGTAAGTACGATTCTCTGATGTCCACATGTACTCTATGCCAAGGTATATTGGATCACTGCCAAAGTGATACTTTCATTTTAATTGAAGTATCGCTTAAGTATCACATAAAGCTTACAATATTTTGCCTTTTCTCATAGTTTTTTGTCAATACCCAGCCACAACACAACCAATCTTGCCATATTCTTCATTCTTACAATTCCAAGATGAGTTTCATACAGTTTTTCTATACTTAATTTTTGTAGTTTTAACGTGATGATTAGGCGTTGATCCCACATCAAAAACTTTTTTTCAATTGTAATTTTGTCTTTTCTTAATACATACGCTTTTAATTCAATTTAATAGTGTTTTAACTGGCACTGCAGCCACCCATTGATTACCATCCATTTGACATTGGTTAAATTTTAATCCTTAGCTGTTTCTCGCATAATCATCTTATGATCTAAGCATACAATTTTACTTTTTATACATAGTGTAAAATATGTGTTTGTTTCCGTATTTCTTATTTCACAGTACTCAGTATTATTATTTTGGCACTTATACACTCTATATAGTAATTAAATGCTGACAGGAAATAGGCCCAATTTTGCAAAGACTCGCAGCCATTTTTGAAAAATCCTTTTCGGGTAAAAGTATTCTGCTCAAAGGCTTATTTTTAGTTCTCTAAGTGGATTGTCACACATAAAGGTAATCATAAAACTTTATAACTCCAAAAATAATCACTGCAGCTTCTCGATCAATTTGCGAATAACTTTCTTGCGCTTTCGTTGAACGCTTTGACGCAAATGTTACCTGTTTTTCTCCATCGGCATGGGGTTGACTTATATATGCTCCTTAACCATGCGTTAAAGCATGGCACGTGATAATTAACGGGAAAGAATGGTTATAATTAATTACGGCACGTTTTGATTCAACTTTTACTTTATCAAACGCTCTCTGACAGCTTTCTAACAAAAAACCTCACAAAGTTAATACATTTATACAAAACTTCTAAAATGTCCACTCCATTCTTAAATAGTCCATCATAGTATTCTATTTTACCTCAGAATAATCGTAATTCTTCGCGATTTGACAGTGTTTTTATTTGAACAATCACTTTGTACTTTTTTTGTCTACACTAATATTACCATTGAATAATCTATAACTTATCTCTTTTTTAGAAAAATGATATTTATGTACACGCATTTTTAGTCCATATTCTTTTGGACGCGGTAAAACCTTATCGAAATTCTCTAAATGTTTTTTGTTCGTTTTTCCTGTAATTAACACATCGTCTGCTACGGCTGCTGTTCCATCAATATTTTTCAAAATGTCTTAAATAGTTTTTAAAAAAATCTCAGATCTGATGCTATACCATACATCATTTACAAACACTTGAATAAACCTAAGTGTATATTTATGGTTCAAAGGTATTGGGATTCTTCGTCTGACAAAACTTCTAAAAACACGTCTTTTAAATTGACTTTCGTAGAACGTTGAAATTTTAACGTTCTTTTTTACTATTATTTTCTGTTTCTCTTTTTTCATTTGCTTGTAAATAAACGATATCATGATCGAAGTTGAGCGGTGCAAAGCGTATTGTTTTCAACTGAGGGTTAACTGTAATCTTGGAATCTGCACACAAACGTACATTGCCGTTGGGCTATATCGCACAGACGGGTATTTTGATCTTTTTTTTTTCAAAATCAAATATCTGAAGAACGAGCTAAGATAAAATAATGATTTTTGTTAGAACATACTCGTGAATTAATGTGGAATATCGGAAAAATATTTGTAAGTCTTCTTTGTTTTTGTAACCTCAAAACTTTACAAAAAACACAATTTTTTCAGAAAAACGTATAAGAATGTTTTTAATTCAACCCAATTCTTATTTTAGTCTGCATAAAGCTGTTGTTAATGATATAATATTAAAACGACTTCAAGTAACCTAAAAATAGCAAAAAGCGATGTTTTTTAATTTTTTTTTTCTGCAAAATTAAATACCTAAAAGAAAGGTTCAAATATAATGATAGTTTTTGTGGAAGTGTATTTGTGAAATAGCATAGAGTAGAATATATATCAATGTAAGTATATTATATTTATCTAACTTTCAAATTTTATGAAAAAACCGAATTTTTTTAAGACAACGTAAAAAACTGTTTTAAATGTATCAAAATACCTACCTCAGCCTACATAAAGCTGTTTGATATTGGATCTCAAAATGTTGGTGACTTTATTACCAAAATATGAGTACTTATATATAATGCAATCTGTTTTTAATATAAGCTTATGTATTCATGTATATGTAAATTACATCTGTACCCCCTCGTGTACAACACGCCGTTGCTGAGTGGTTGGAATCCTTTTCGTTTTTGCTGGTTGTACCTTCAAATCGGTTCGGCGTAGTTTCTTTTTTTTTTGTTCCTTTTTTTTACGGTTACTATTATAGTACGTTTATTAAAATTTATTTATGCTTTTAAAAACTGCATCGACTATTAACTTTTATTTGAGTATCCTGAATTGACAGCTCTGAAAAAAAGCATGTTTTGATTATTGTGTCTGTGAAAAAGCAACAATACTAGCTGCATTCTAATAAACAGTAGTGACACCTCTAAATAGAGATCAATAATACACACTAAGTTCTGATAAGTAATAACAAGTAATGCATTTTTTTCTTTTCTTCTTAGTAATTATATCAATTGATAAACTAATGAACGTGAACGCTCGATTGAAGGAAAATTCGAATGCAGGCACTTCGTGTACCGAATAAGAAAAATCGACATCCGACAGATTCGACCACAAGATACAAAAATCCAGAGTTTTCATCTTACCAATGTAGCTAAATCATGGTTTCATTCGATTCCACAAAATACAAGCATAACTAACTTCTTGATAACGTTTATTAATGTAATAATTAATTGAAAACCTGCTCTTGCATAGATAAATAAAGATCTTTTTTTTTTCAAAGTAAAAAACAAGAAAAAGTGAGGTTTTTGCTGATCAAACACGCTTTCCATGCTGGACCGCATCATATACTTCGATTTTTAATGCTGAGGACGTTGGAGAAATTAAGAATAATTATGTTGTCTTCTTAGATAATAATGCAATCAACGTAAGAGCTTTGCGATAAATAAACAAGCTCGATGCACGGTATTTTTAAGCTTTTTTTTATTTATTCATCATGTGTTACTCCAGTGACCAAGAGTTTCAAGACCTATCGACACGCAAATTAAAAAAAAAGCATAATCAGTCGCGCTGGGCCATCGTGCTTAACGCGTGAGATTTTCTTGCGTTTCCAAATGTACTTGTTATTTTTGAAAAGATAGAGCTTCGTATGGATTAAATGCTGATCCTTTCTTAGACGATTAAGTTTGACAAAATGCATAAAATTTGACCAACTTAAAGCGTAAAAAGCGTAAAAGTAGTTTCAAAATTTTGTAAATTATTTTCCATGGATAAAAAAAAAAAAAGGAAACAATATACAAATTGGGGCTTCTGCCAGTCAATTACTCTCACCATGTTGGACCTTTCCGCCTACTTGAACTTTTAGTGCTTATAACGTTAGAGGGCATAAGAATAGTTATGTTTTAAAATTAGATAATCAAAGCTCTAGATTTAGAAGATTTTTGATAAATGAACTAGCTTGATACACGGTTTTTTTAAGCTTTTTTTCATTTATTATTCGTCATGTGGTACTCCAGTAACCAAGAGGTTCAAGACCTATCGACACGTAGATTGAAAAACAAGCATAATCATTCGCGCTGAGCCATCGCGCTGAACGCGTGGGATTTCCATGCGTTTCTAAATTTATTTGTAATTCTTGAGACGATAGAGCTTTGTATGTATTAAATGCTGATCCTTTTTTAGTAAAATCTTACACGTTAGAGAGGTGTGCCGCATAAACGCACTTGACGCGTTTAATCTTGTTTTTATTTATTATTTTTTATTTTTTTTTTATTTTCATAAATCAGACTGAAAATTTTGATGGAATAAAAATATTTGACCAAGTAAATGCGTGAAGCGAGCTTCTTCTACAGTATGCAAAAAATTAAAATTTTTTCTCCAAGTACTTTAACGTTAAAAGATCAAGAGTCTTACTGAGCATTCGAGCTCAACGCATGAGACCCTCTCACATTTTGTTTTTTTTATCAGGCGATGCATATTTAAAAAAATTTGAATTGAATTGTTTTTCTGTGAAATTTACTGAGAAAAAAATATGCACTGAATAAGAGTAGTTGACGTGCGTAATCATTTCTCAAAAATCAGATCTCCGGTTTAGATACTTCGGCCTTGCTATCTGAATTTTACGCTGGTACGGTAACTGATCAAATCTCTGCAGTTGGTAACCTTTTGTTTCCTGGCACACCTACTACCACCTTCACCGTAAAAGAGTTTAGCTATGCGTAGTCGCCCCTCCACAATGCTTAGGTCCCGCCTCCTGAGGCGAAGTGCTCTGTAATTGGAGGAATCGATTGATTATTAAATCAACAATATCTCGTTAATTATCCATCAAATCCAAATTTTTTAAAAAGCTTTTCGAGATCTTTTGATGAGCTTTATCTCGTGGTATAGTTTTCCGGGCTCAAAATCAGAACACCCTGTATATATTCACCTTATGTACTGTACAGATCATAGCAAGACTTTTCATAAGACTTAGAGGAGGTAGCCTTTTTATTGCTCATATGTATAGAGCAATTTATGATTGACTTTTTTTATAGAACTTGTAAAATTATTTTTGAGCTAACGCTCCTACTTACTCGACGGTAAAAGGGGGCGTGGCTTACCTAAGTGATACTTGTAATAGGAAGTTCAAGTTAAACATAATTGTTATTATAATAGTATTTAGATGGAAAGAAAATTAAGATTTATCATGAATCATGGATCTTGGACAAAAAACAAAATGAAAATGTAAACTGTTTAGTAGTTAAATGCAATATCACCTAATAAAAGCTCTTATCAAATTATGAAAACTCAAGAAAGTCACTTTAATGTTTTTATGCACGAAGCATATTAACAGTTATTCGTATCGTAATCAAACTAAAATAAAATTGAATAAACTTAGTTTTCGAAAATCGATGCTTTTTTATCGATAAGTGCACAAAAGCTTTATCAATAAATATTAGGTTGAATCTGACTAAATTTTTTTTTTTTTTTTTTTTTTTTTTTTCAAGTGAAAAAAAGTTTTAATCCTAACATTACTTTGTGGATAACAAGAGAATTATTTACATAAAAAGGATAACTTCATATCAAATAATTTTTAATTGACAACAAATAAGAAAATATTTACATAAGACTTTTTTTGTACTCGTAAAACTATTTTTAATTTGCAATTAATAAACTCACAAGCTATATGAGAACCCAAGAAAATATACCAAAATAACAACTATGGTAATTAAAAATTTTACAACTGTGTGTATTCACTACTATTGCTAGAAAGACACTTCTTATGTTATATATAATGTAAAAAAATCAGCTTTCAGTTGCATAGTTTTAAGCAATCTGATGTTTCTTTACTATAGTTAAAAAAAAGGAGTTTCTTATGTAAAAAAAATTATCAAAAAAAAAAACGAAATTACTAAATAAGTGACTATCAGTAGAGCACTAAAAATAATTTGATTTACTGACTCATTTATTCTAAAAAATTAAGATATTTATATTTATCTGCATAGAATTTTACGTAACAACATTATACACTTACTGTTTCACTAATAAAAAAAGAGTTTTTTCTATAAATAATATGTCGGATAAATATGGAAACAAAATATGTAACGTGATTTCAAACGTTGCGGATGCATAAGTTCCTACTAAAAATACAAAATTATTTTGTGTAGGAGACACAAGCGTAAAATTTCTAATTATCTTTAACAGTCTTTATAACATCAAATATGTTTTATAGTTGACACTTTTATTAGAAAAATAGACGTCTTACTTGAAAAATCATACGGAAATAAGAAATAAGAACTCATAGTGTTTTCAATGTTTTAGTAGCTAATCTTCAAAATAAAAACGTTTTTTGTTACGTGATCAATTAAATACTGGATAAAAAAAAGTTATGTTTGAAAATACATACGTATACTTTGTTATAGAAAAAACCGTGATTTCTGAAACAATACATAAGATAAGTTGTAATTTAGGAGTAGGATAATTTTTGATCACAGTTGTTATATAAGTGCAGTATTAATAAAAGACGATGTAATTTCTTGTTGAGAAAAGATAAATTTTTCATAGTATTCTTCAAAATTTCTCAAATTGATCATTTTTCATTTTACACATAATTTTTCAGTTCATCGCATCACATAGCTCCACAAATGCCAAATATGAGAAGAACCTAAGATTTTGAAATGTATAACAATACAGCATGGTATTTTACCTAATACAAATGTATGTTAATACTTACTTTTGAGGCTAAATATTTAAAACTTGGCGTATTGTTGATAAATCTCATAATATCTTGCCATTTAAATACAAGGGATTTTGTTGGCTTATAACCATTAGAATTTGGTTTCACTATGCTCCTTAAGCTGTGAAATTGGCTTATGTCAACGTTTTCCTTTGTATTTAAAGTTTTTTTGAGCATAGACCAAATACTCCACACAGTTGTTGGTTTCAATTTTGCAATGAATTCCTTGGAATAAACTATTAGGTTGTTTTCTTCCAAACTGGACAAAGAACTTGTATGTTGAGTTTTTCACTTTACATATGTATCATATACAAGACTGTATCTATCTGCCAACTTTTTCGGCAGTGTTTCAGTGCATTTAATAGAAAGCACTTCCTCGTCAAAATTTCGGAAATTTTCCTATTTATTTTCAGACTCATCGGACGAAGCCGATCGGCTTCGTTGTTAAGTCTAGTTGATAGAATAATAGCAAACTGATTTGTAAACACTCACTTCGCTGAGACCAAAAAGAGGCAATACGTAAACCCGAACCAGATAGTTGGTAAGAAAAAAAGTGAGAATTATTGAATGAAACTAATGTACTTAGTAAAGTGCGTATTTGCATATATGTGTATAAAAAAACGATATTTATATAGTATAATATTATATAAAGAACAACTCAGTGACTATGTATACGAGAGGGAGAGAGACATACAAAAACTTGAAGCTTCACGAGTGTCCGTCGTCTCCAAAGACGTCGCTAAAGCGAGGACGAAAGTAAAATATAGTTTTACCTAACCGTATCATCTGAAGCGCAGTTGAATTGCTAATATTATATAATAAACGTACTTTCGACCAGATATGAATAAAAATAGTATGCACTACACGGGGAGAGTGTTGAATTTTCTGCCTTTGTTGTGCAATATACTATTTCATTCGTTTGACATTGTGGGTGTCACACATGGATTTAAACGCATATAACCATCTGGACCAACTTATAGTCACACCTATGATTACGATGTCGAAGCGAAAGAAAAACAGTTAATCGACCTTCGAGAATCAAAAGCACAGGCGAAACGGCGAAACCTGAATGGTTACCAGACGGTCACCCATCCAAGTACTAACTGAGCCTAATGCAGCTTAATCTAGGAGATCGACGGAACTGCAACTCTACCGTTGCGTCACCGCGACCACTTCTTCCATATAGTTAATATTACCAGATTTCCATTCTAATCCATGATAGTAAAGCTCAATCTATAAATTTTTACATTTATACTTTTGACTCAACTTACACCAAGGAAACGGTAGTTTAAAGAGAAGCACATGTGGTTCAACGTTCTCGCTAAAGGTAGTTGTACAGGTACCGCAAGAGTCATGAAACTTTTTGATTTGTGTAGTAGAACGATCTGGCAACGTCACTTTGCGGTCATGTGTGTGTGCCTGTAAGTGTGTGTTCAGAGCATCATAGAAGGAGCACTTCGTTGATCAGCTGTAGCAAAAGGAGAAGCGACTGCTGACATTACTTTAGAAATGGTTATCGATGCTTATAAACAAAGAGGCCTTGATGGCCTATCTAGTCTACTTGGTGCTGATGAAAATGGCACGATTCGAGTAACTAAAAATAATAAAGTTAAAAATAGGCTATTTAATTATTTAAAAAATAAATGTTAAATATTTATTACATAAATATTAATTTATAACATGTTTATTTCATTTTTAAGTAATATATGGCAATAAAATTGTTTTGATGTTCTTTGTATATCAGTTCGTTTTATTATTTATATATTTATTTATCATATTTATTTAAAATATACGTCCTATAACAATAATTGAAAATCTATAAGAGAGATTGCAGTAATCAGGATTTACGAGCAATCATATGTACCTATTTACCTTTCAAACCGCGCGCGTAATATCAGATTATGCGGCGTTGCCATATTTTCAAATAGCGTCTCACAAATGCACGTTCTTCACGCTTTACTATTTAATTACTTTTCTCACAAGTACCCTTGGAAGGTTTTGAAAGCGAATATATAATTGTCATTTAATTATCTTTCTACTGTCCAAAGGGCATCAGAACCTATCCTATATTAGCAACGATATGAATGATAATATACAGACAGCTCCGCGGTTTCCCATAAGACGCCATGTTGAATTGGCATGTAAACAAAAACTCAAGGCATGCAAATAATTATGAATATCTCCCTTTATAGGTACCCTCGGGTCACAAAAATTTAGATTTCTTATTTTTATGCATTAATCTACCATCCTGCAAAATATCATAATTTTCTATCCTATATTTCAATTTGCTGTACAACTACCTTAACGAAAGAATTGCTAATTCTTTTAACAGATAATCATTGCCAGGCTTTTTAAAGCCTTGCATGTCCACTACATACTCCATCATAGCATAGCGTAGACTGAGTTAGATGACTATTGTTGTTTTATTTTTTATGAGCAAGTTGAGACAAGTTTCCTCATATCCCCACTCACAGGATTATACTCGACTATACAATCATGCAGAATCAGACAATAAGCAGCTGTTCCTTGCGGAAAATTATCTCTCGACTTGAATTCCAAACGCACATCAACTGTTGCATTTTTCAAAGCTTCATTTTGTTTTGAACAGTCAATAACGATGTGTGGAATTTATGTAATAAAATCGTTTTTTATTAATTATAGGTTCTGTTTCTTTACCATAATAGACATCTTGAAAATTTGTATACATATCGTAGAGTAAAAAAAATTAATTATGATTAATGTTGAGATTGAGATTTCCATAGAGGTAGTACTGAGGTTTAAGAAATAACTTAACATTACTTATATTACAGTGATCAAACCAACTAGCATTAGCAGCTTTCTGACCTTTACGATTCGTTGAAAGCCTAAAACAACAAAATGCAGCTTTTCCAGTTGATTTGATGTTTTTACGTTCCAAACATGTTTCATAGTTATTGGAAGAAGGAGATATTCATAAAACTCCCAATTGCGAGAACTCATGGAAATTGGCTTATCTTTTGCAATAATATTAAGCAGACGAATTTTTAGTCTGTCTGATGCACTTTCGTAAGGCATGAGCCATTCTATTCGAGTCAATGTAATTTTAAAGTCTTCGTAAACATCATTAGCAACTGTTTGTACGACTGCATATAAGTAATTTCTCGATCTCGTGAGGATGAATATATGCTTTGCATTTACTACAACTTTACGATAGTCCTCAGCAAAGCCAAGTATCATGCTTAAAGATATAGAAATATCAAAATAACCTTCAGCGTTCACTAATTTATTTATTTCTGTAATATATAGCCATCCTGCGTTTTCTAGTGTTGAACTTTGACCTGGATATTGATATTTCCAACCTTTCATTATATTTGTTATACCAACATTTTTACACTTGTCTATTTCAATGGCATTAAGTTCGTAGCGAATTTCTTAAAACAAATGATAAATAGTATTGTTAACTAACTCAGTTTGCGTTACTGCAGTATTATTGTTTAATGTAATACGTTCAAAAATATGTAGAGTGCTTTTTCGAGGGTAAGAGATATAAATCTTAATGTTGAAACGAGATGCGAATCTCATCACTATTGTTGAATGCTGATGAAATGTAAGGCTGATGTGCATGAATTTCATAGTGCGCAATTGATTCGTCAAAAATGATACCTGACTGTATGCTAAGAATTTCATCCATCTTTAAAACAGCAGGAAAATATGCAAATAAACTTTAGCCAATGATCACTTTTAAGCCTAGGCTTTTTAAAATCTGTACGTTTTGACGTGTTAATGCTTTCGTTGCTCGTTGATAACTGATTTGTCTTTCCCATGTTGGTTTACTTATGTATCCTCTATGAAATTTTTTTTTCTTTCCTTTACGACATATAAAGTACCCGTTAATTCAATTTAATTGTTTCACGTGTAGTCTTATTGTTATAACTTCTTCTCGGAAATTTATTAATTTTCCTTCTTGATCAACGATCTGAACTTGAAGATGATCTATTATTTTGACTGCAACGGGTGGGTAAATTATTTGTGTTGGAACTTCAATCATTTTATACTCAGAAGGAACTGCAGGGAAAAATTCATAAATTGTGTGAACTTTATGTTCATTTATATATGCTCCAGTAGTAATGTTACACTTAACTCGAAGTGCATTTGCCTTAAGAATTGATACAGGTTTATCAGAATTATGAGTTTTATTTGATGTAAAAATGCATTTTGTAAAGCCTAAAACTGATTCCAACGAGTCTTTTGTTCTAAAATCAATTGGGTGCCTCCACAGAATCACGCTGCAAAGCGTATAATTGTTTGGCTTTACACTTATCAAAATATCTTCAGGTGTTAATATGTCGATGAGAAAATTTTCTATATCTAAAATTTCATAGTTGCATGTTGGTAAAGTTACCACCTTTTTACCTAAGTAAAATTTATTATTACTCTCATCAATATTAGGTATAAAATTAAATGTTAGTAATTCCACTAAACCAAGAACATAGTCTTTTGCGGTGGGAGCTCAATCGGAGGAAAATATTGTGCTTCGAGAACAAATGATGTACTAGATAAACTTAAAGTGAATGTGCCTCTCATGACGGTTCATCGATAAATGATAAATTTTTTTCCATCACTTGCTTGTAAAGGCTTACGATTAAGATTATTACTTAAAAATTTTAGACAAAGATGACCACATTTATAAGTATTAAATTTCTGATATCTTTTGTAATTATACTTAATAATACCAACACAGAGATATGACATCAAATCTAGCAGTGGTTGTAGATCGCCAAAACTATCGAAATATGTTACGTCATCACTTTGTTTTTTGTATGCAACCCAATGAGGTCCAGGACCTCCTTTATCATCTAGATTAACAATAGCTGATTTATTCTGATGTGGACCAGTAAATGGCATATCGTTTCTCATGAATACTCCTCAAGAATGTGGTATCTTTAACATTTTTGTATATTTCATAATATATTTCATAATATCTTTATTTGTGAGAGCTTGATTAGGCAGTTTTACTTCGAACTTTTTTTTTAATCCTCTCCCTGGTTTGAAGAATAGACCCAAACCTTTTTTATGCGGTTTTACCAAGTAAAATAGCTTCCATTTTTTTATTGTGTTTCACACTCTCTTCAAGCTGTTTCTTGGCTTCGTTTGCTTGATTTATTGCTTTATGTATACCACTCGCATCATTAGCAATAGCCCCTACAGCGCTTAGGCCTGCAAATGCGGGTACGATGTATGGTAAAAAATCTCCAATCTTTTGAGGTATACGTAATATGCGTGGTGTTATAATATTTTTCTTACCACCAGCTTTTTTCATGGCTGTTCGAGCTCTCTTTAAAGCAGAACTTACAACTTTGTGAGCACATTTACTTGTAACCATAGACTTTTTAGCACTTTGAATTAATTTTTTCAAAGTCACTATCTTTCCAACTTTCTTTTTTCTTACTTTTTTTGTGTTTCCATTCATTGATNTTTCATAATTTTTTTTCTTACTTTTTTTGTTTTTTTATTCTTTTATAAATCCATTCCTAATTTTGATTTTCACTTTCATTGCGCTGCTCATAGCAAAAGCGGTAGCTTTTTCACCAATACTTGAATCTTTAGCTTTAAAGCGTTACCAAGCCTTTTCCGATAGAATTTTGTCTGCTCCGTTTCTAGCCGTAATGTTGTGAGGGTTTTGAGAATAAACTATATCGTATTGTTTACAAGCTTCATCTAATAGGTTGATGCCTGGATCTCCATGGGCTAATCTCTTAGCTAGCTTAGTGCCTGGTCTACAATACTGATATCCTGGCACGTGGAGTTCTACTGGCATATTGTTTATGACTTTATTTATGACGCCACGATCTTTTCGTCGATGAATGATCATCACTTCTCGAGTGTGCAACGTTAACTGAGCTCGTAAACATCAGTATCACGCTATTTATGTTTAAAAAAAATAGGACTAAATGTTTAAAAACATGCTGATTACACTATCACTTTCAGTCTCAGTTGAGTCAGCATACAGTTAACATGAGCTTTGTGGAACAGAATATTAAACTTTCCGTTGTAAGTTTTGATGATATTGTTGAACAAGATAACAAAATAAAACGCTACGGTGATTTGCTATCTAATACTATTAGAGCTATTTTTTGCTGTCTATCAAACTGTGGAAAAACAAATAGCTTACTATCTCTTACTACTCGCACCAATAGATTAAGATTTGAAAATATTTTTTTGTACTCAAAATCATTGAATCAACCGCATTATAAGTTTCTAAAAGAACTATTAAATCACATAAATAGTATAAAATATTTTTTATTTAGTGAGAATGAATCAGTTAAATCACTGGATAGGGCACTACTTAACTCCATAATGATATTCGATGACATTGCCTGTGAAAAACAAGATAATGTAAGAGCCTTCTTCTGCATGGGACGTCACAAAAATGTTAACTGCTTCTATCTTTGCCAATCTTATGCTCAAATTCCCAAACATTAAGTCCAAGATAATTTAAATCTCTGGGTAATATTTCGACAAGATGATATGAATTTGAAACACATCTATAATGATTATGTTAATACCGAAATGCCGTATAATGACTTCAAAAAATTATGGGTTAAATGTTGGGGAGTTGGGAAACATGGATTTGTCGCAATAGATAAGGAAAGAGATGTGAATAATGGTAGGTATAGGCGACGATTTGACTCCTTTGCAATAAATATTACTCATTTTCGTTAAGTATGCATCAGTCTTTTGTCAACTATTAAGTGGTAAATATGGATGCATTTCATAAGAAAAAACACGTTCTTCAACAAATTGAAAAAGTGAGAGAAGCTGTTAAACGTAAGCATCGATGATTAAAGTAAGGAAAAGAAAATTTTGAAAAACAAATTAGTGAAACTTTTAAGCCTATTACTTATCCGCTTCAAAAAATCATCTATAAAACATATGAGGAAGAAAATGTACCGCAAAGCTTCAAATCTTAATCTAAAGAGCCTTTCAAGCCTTTTAAACAGAAAAAATATGTATCGACACATCAATGTTTCAATCAGCAAATAGTAACAGTGATGATAATAAAAATACGTTTTCATCCAATTATGTTATCAAAGACTATGATACTGAAGTTGAAGAAAGTAATCATAATGAAGACTTAGCGCATGATATTAACAAAACTTTGTCCATGAATTTATATTTTAAAATACTTGATGAAAATAAGTCTGAATTGAATCGAATTTATGGTATAAGAATAGAAAAAACCGTACAATATGTACTCGGTGATTCACCCATTTATTTCAAAAATAATCAAATTCAAATAAAGAATCTAAGATATCCAATGACTGATGGGTTGATGAAGTTAAAAAATGATACTACTCGACCATACAACAGTAAAAAATTCAATGATGTTATTGCTCCATTACTTAATCTTACACATGTAAAGAAAAAAGGTGAGCCCATACTTTCATTTAAAATTCCTAAAATAAACACGCAAATGGACTATATTTACTGGGACAACCCTAACGAACTCGTTAATCAACTAATATTGTTAGTGGCAGAAAGATCAGCAGGTAATCCTAGTCACACTAATGAAATAAATTAAATCGTTGAGGAGTTTCGTAAAGCTAATATTATAAATTAAGCTTGCTTGTTAAATTTAACTTCAGTATTAAAATGAGCATTAATACATTCGGACGTCGATCAGCTAAGTCTGAAGGTGGTACTCGAGGTCTTACTGTAATTGGATATAAGCTCACCTCAGATGGTCAATTTGACTTACAAAATAAAAGATTGTGCAATGTTGCATCAGCTGTTCAACCTAATGATGCTATAAATCTTACTACTTTACAGAAAGAAAAAAGTTTCATTTTGAACGAGCAAGAAAAAATAAATCTACTAGTGAACAAGTTTGACGTTCGGGGCTTGGATGAAACAAGGAAAGTGGATCTTGTGGAGATGATACCTTATGCTCGTGGAAATAAAGGTTACAGATACTTGCTGACTGTCATAAATGTATTTTTTAAGTATGCATGGGCCGTGACCGTAAAAAATAAAACTGGTACAGATGTGACTGCAGCTATGAGAACTATATTAACGGAAGAAAGAGTTCCAACTAACTTGCAAACCGATCGTGGTAAAGAGTTTTACAACGCAAATTTTCAAAATCTTATGAAAAATCACAAAATTATTTTATACTCCACGTACAGTAATCTTAAGGCGTCTATGTGTGAACGATTAAATCGTACCCTAAAGCATGCTATGTGGAAAAAGTTTAGTGTAAGAGGTAATTACAAGTGACTCAATATTTTAGAATAGCTAAAAACTTCTGCCAATAATCGAAAACACCGCACGATCAGTGTGAAGCCAAAAGATGTTTCAGTAGTTAATGAAAAAAATATTTTACAAAAATTTATGTATTCGAAAAAAGGAACAAAATCAAAATTGAAAGTTGGTGATGAAGTACGTGTGAGTAATACTAAACAAGTCTTTTAAAAAGGTCATACGTCTAACTGGTTGACAGAAATTTTTACTGTAACCCGAGTGGCACCAACAAAGTTATTCACTTACCATTTGCAAGATTATCAGCAGCAGGCAATCTCTGGTGGCTTTTACGAGAAAAAACTGCCGAAAACCAAGTATCCTAATACTTATCTTGTTAAAAAAATCCTACGCTGACGAAAAAATAAAATTTTCGTTAAATGGTTGGGTTTCGACAATACCCACAGTAGTTGGATTTCAAAAGATCAATTATAATTAAAAAAATATAATATGTAAAAGACATATGGCAAATGCATGAAAAAAAAAGTAAACAACAATATTTAAATTGTAAAGAAGTTAATTTATTAAAGAAATTTTTTAATGAAAAAAAAATACAATACGTGGTTTTCTGTTATTTCCACAAAAACTATCTCACCTATTCACTTGAAAATTGAATATGATAACCATTATAAGTTATAAACAGCTTTATTTTCTATATAGGATCTTATAAATTATCATACAGCACTTCATTATCAACAATATTCTTTGACACTGCACTAGGTCAAAATATTTTAAACTCGTCATTGAGTTCCACAACTGCCTTTATTCCGTATTTAGTGTTAACTTTCTTTAATTTTGTAACCATGTTGCTGTGGTTTACTATCATCTCGGTGATTTTCTTGCATACAAGGAAGCCTCCAGAAGCGACTTTATTTAAAGCTGCCAGATTAAACATCTGTAACAAAGAAACACACAATTTTTACTAGTTTTAATATTCATGAAAATAGAAAAAATACGTAAAAAAATATGGGTATGAAGATAACAAATTTATATTTACCTCAATACTGTGTTTCACCCTTTTTCTCAATGAGAGTTCTTCAAAATTGTCCATCTTCACACTTGTTCTCTTGTGTGGTTGTTGTTAGATGATACCCTTTGCTTTAAATACTAAACGATCGATAACTTAATATCACTGTCCGGTAACTCTGATCAAACTGGCCTGCGATTGTTGTTGCGATGTTTTATACGAAGTTTTTACTACCACATGAGGTAGCTCTACTGTAGTAATCTCCCTCCCACTTGTTTCTTTTTGACAAGTTACTTCTAGCCCGTTGGTTTCACCCTTTCGCTCTTTTCTGTTACATTCTTTATTTATTTCATCATTCTCGCTGGACGATGTGTCAGTCATAGAGGTAACATTACATTGCTCGCTATCATGAAAACTAAAAGTTATCATATTTCGTTTATTTCTCTGCATTTGATCATTGATACGCTTATTTTTCAGTTGTTCCAGATGTAAAGGTTCTTCTATTACTTTTCGTGATGTAACCATGTTGATCCTTTCTCGAATTTTCTCTCCTATACAAGCTATTTCGCGTCTGTCCTCGTCATTTTTTTTCTTTGCCTCTATGTGTTGTGAATCTCGATTCTCTATTGTTTATTTTATGTTCACTCGGTGATATATCAGCATGACTCTCATTTCTTGGACTTGTTACGTTTTCTCAATATTCCTTAGCTTTCTCTTCTCCATCTCAGCGTTTTTAATTTACTTCATAATGCCCCCAGGGTAATGTGTCGGCGATATTGGGGAAAATGCATCGCTTATCATCACGAGAACTAAGAGCTATTTTTTTTTTGTTTCTCAGTATAAATGATGTGCAGATGGAACTAATAATAATTTGCTCTCGATTTATATTTATATTTTGATCACGTAGGCAATCAATATAATCATTCAAATCAATAGTGGCTTTAACATTATTGGTCTTGACACTCTTTGCTTTTTTTTATTATGTCTTGATTCTGAACAAGAACGCTGTACATTTAACTTCTGAGACCGACGAATTTCATAATAATATTATCATTGCACTCATCCTTTATAAGTCCTACGATTTTCTTATTTTTAAGCGGCATTTTATACGTATTATCTTTGGGATAATTAGATGTATCGAACTCCTAAATGTCAGTTCTCATCATTTCGTAAATATCATGGTTTTTTATTTCATATATTAAACTGTCTGAATCAGTATACAACAGTTTGCAATTATTTTTTAGTTTAAAAATCATATAATCATAATGAAAGTGGTACAGATGCATTTTAGATAAGCCCAACACCCTAAGGCCAATATATATACGGGCTTTCTCATCATTACTTCCAATCGTTGTAATTGAATCGCTACGAAATTTTCATCAAAAATATCACAGCTATGAAAGTTGGGCTTAGCAATATATCCACCTGCACCGTAACGTCCATACCAGTGGTCTAAAAGCTTAACATCGATTCGCTTTGTTTCATTCTCCATTACCTTTCCAAAAATAGCATTATTTAAAAGTTTGAAAACCATTTTTTCAAACTCATTTTTAGCTTTTTTCTTTTATCACTATTCAGATCTATGTACTCCTTGAGCCATTTACTTTGTCGAAACTTTAAAGCCCGATAAATTCTTGTTACTCTTAATCCATAATTTTCAGCTTGTTTCATAATAAAGTACATATTTATACTTATTGTGTAATGTAGTCATTAATTTTCTCTGTTTTGAATTTGGAGCTGAAATATGTTCAGAGCAAAACTGTAAGTCTTTATGAGAATACTGGAGCAACTCTGAATATTCCAAATCTACTTCTAAAATATATCCATAGTCACTTTCATTGCTTATTTTATGAAAATTGTGAGATTGTAAACGTTTTCAACCCACTCAAATTCACCGTAAGGAAGTCGTTAAGTCATAGCCCAACCATATAAATTATGAACATAAACATATCAATGTCAGTAATAAATTCTAGTGAAATCTGTAAAAAATTTATAAATTTATTTCATTAATGTTCTAGTGGAACTCTTTGTATATGTATATATTTAACTTTACTTTAGTTTTCTTCAACATAGCACCCCAAGTGAAGCCTGGTGTTGTAAAATAGTGAGCAGCGTCTAATTTATATACCTCTAGACAATTACTTCTAAAGTTTTCAAAAACTTCTGCTAATAGAAGCACATCTGTCTAGAGCCACCATAACAGGTCACTTTTATTTATACAACACATTGACTTAGCTCTTATTGCTTCATCTGTCACATCTCATCCGACTGAAAGAGAAACTCCTCTCTCTAAATAGGCAAGCGCAAAATACGAAATGAACATCTTATATGTGCACTAATAAGTAAACATTTTTTACGTATTAAAATACGTACCCACTTTTTATTTCAGCATAGGCATCTTTAAGAATAAATTTTGCACAATGCTTTTGCTCTCTTATTATTAAGGCATATTAAATATTACCCTATATTGCAATTTAATACGCAAGTCAACTATAGATAAGGGTTTAAAAATATACATGCACGTATTTGTTTATATTCACAGTTAGAACATACAACTCTCCACTAGCTTAAAATTTTTGATAACAAAAAGATTTGCTGGAAAAGGTTGCAGTTGTTAAGATGCTTCCGAGCGAGAAAGCAGTCGTTCCCAACGATACTTCTACACCCTTAATCGAGAGTGCGACTTTACCAATAGTACATCCTAAATTTGATATATTGTTAAGATCGAGACGTTGCCAACGATTTCCTTCAAGGTGTGTTAGAGGAAACGTGGTCGTGGAAATTTTACTGTGGAAAAATTCATTATGGATTTTTTGAATTGTGGGTTATTTCAGTAGAACACTTGAATGGTGTATTACCAGAACTTATAACTAACAGGAATATATGGAGACCTTATAATGTGTATTCTAAAGCTAAAAGTAACGGAAATCTGTTACACATGATTTTATACTTTAAAAAAGAAATTAACACTGTTTTCCGCTGCTGTGAACTTTTAAAGTATAGCGTGGAGGACAGAAAAAGATTTATCTTCTTGAATAGTAAGTTGTTCACTCCTACTTATTTTTTCAAAATAAATGTCATTTCTTTATTTTTTTTTTTTTTTTTTTTCACAGCAGTGGTATCAGCAGCAATCTCAGAGAATGTATTCTCTACGTCATGATTTTATTTTATTTCTGATAAACGTCATGTAATATTGCAACGAGATTTGGGATGGATATTTAACATATGAGGATGTTACAAACTACGATTTACGCAAGCATATGTCACCTCAAGAAAAAGAAAAAAAAATTACCTTATCCAGGTAGGCAGTGCAACAACTTTAAGTATCACCAGACATCATTGTGTATTAAACATGAGAATATGAAAAAACCATTATGTGCTGCTTACCACCTGATGGGTAAGGCCGAGGTGACGGAAGGTTTTACACAGGCTCATGAAGGTCTTGTGTCATTTTTAGAACTACTGTTCCGGAGACAGTATTCATTTGTGTATAATTTAAACGACAAAGGACATAAAAAGTGGGAGCGTGAATTGGAATTAATCAATCGCCACTATTATCTTCAGAACGGGATGATAAAAGAGATAGATTGCGACAAAGATTAGTGTGAGGAGTTGTGTCACCTGGTGCGGGGGTTTTTTACCTCGGATAGTGAATTAATGATGTACAAAAGAGTGTTCAAATAAGTGTGTGTTCTTAAAAATATACGTATCAAGTTTTATTTGCGCACTCATATGTAAGCTTATTTTTAAGATGTGTGTTTTATAATATTAAAGTATGACTCCAACGACAATGCTGTCCAATGGTCTTTATTTATTTATTAAAGCAACGTTTCGGCCACTTTAGAATGAGGCCCTTTTCAAGCAAATTATATCACAGTATACAGACTTTACGTGATCGCTTACATTTGTCGAGATCTTAGTTAACTGACTGTAGCCTGTAAGCGACTCGAACATACTGGTGTGTTTTATGTGTGTTTTATACAATTTACATATTAAAAATATATTTTTTGTATTTATTTCAAAGCCCATAACTCTATGCACCCGCTCTCGAGAAAAAAAAGCACGCAAGTGGGCAAGCGTTGAGCGATTGGGAGGATATAAGTATGATCACTTGGAAAATATTAGCACGGGCGGGCGCACTTACGCACGTACGTACACGTATGTGCATTTTCATGCATGCGCGTACAGGTGAGTGGTCAAAGCAGGGGCCTCCTCCAAAGTCAACACATGGGATCGTTCCCTCCCTCGGAGCGGGAGTAAACTAAATACCATCCAGCATCGACACTTACACATGCGCGTACACGAGTGTGCATCTTCATGCGTGTAGGTAATTGGTCCCATCCCAAAGCGAGTCTAGAGAATAATCCAATACTGGAAAGAGGAGCACAGATAAGATCGCGCAATATAGCTTGGCTAACCCGCTCTTGGAGCACTTCCCCTCTGCCCTCAGAGCCCCATACCCTCGCGCTATAGCTCCCCCCCCCCCCCTCGGTGAGCCAGAATCCTTCCAGCTTACCTCCTAATCAAGTTATGTCATTTGTGATGATTTAATAAATTAGGTAAAGCCAGAAATAGTTGATTTTTACAAATAATATATCTGGCCTGGTTTGCTCGAGCTTTTCTCATACAGCTTAGGCACCGAAGAAAGTCTTATATTTACTTGAAATGCATACTTCCAATACACAACTTAATGACCAAACTAAGTCTTACATTCTCTTAAAAGATACAACTGGACTTACTTCCCAACCTTTATAGTAACTTTAAACCACTTGATAAAAAAATTAAAAAGAATGTTGTATGTGCAAGGAGTTTCTAAACTATTTTATTTGAGGAGGACACGTCAAGTAATAGATCTGAACGACCAATCAGAGATTAATCCAATTACTCTTGCTTGACACGAGCACAGTTGTGGTGTAAAGATTATGCAATGATAATTTTGGTTAAAACTGCTGATTTTACAGATCTTACATTAGATACATGCAGACCTCGATCCCTGGCATCTGGTCTAATTAAGCAATGTTTTACCTTCCCTCAACAAACTCTCGTCATCTCGGTTTTTTTCATCTTTGAAGTTGGTCATGTCGGACTCTTACTTGATAACTCTGGATAAGCCCTCGTATTAACTTGGCTTATCTTCTTCATCTATACCTACATCTTCGCATTTCATGTTCATTGACTCAGGCAACATAAACTTTATTTGCTACAGTTAAGCTTCCAGCAGATACCTTCTACATAAATCTTTTTGTGTCTTATTTCTGTAATTGCACTTTTTTTCCTTTATGTCTCAGCCCAGTAGTGGACTGTCTCACTTTGAACTTTTCTTATCTAACAATTTATATTATGTCCTGCGAATATTCTTCTTTTGAGCATCTTTTTCTTTTTTATATCCCTTTTTGGACCTCTGGAAGCAGCTTTATAACTATCACCTTGCCATTTTCATTTTCCTTAGTTTTGGATCTTATCACGGAGAGAAGTACACAGCTCATAGCAGCATGTCACTCCATCCATTTTGAGGTGATATCACGTCACGATCACGAAAAATGCTTAGTAGACTAGAGAAGCATGACTCGCACTTTTACAGCTTATGAAAAAAAAGCAGCTTTGCAAAGAGTGACAATCATTGCTACTGTCCTTTCTATGTACAGTCATGCTTTCACGCTTGCTGATCGCTAATCGCTATACGTATTATTGTACCTGAGTTAGTGTTATGTAGTAAGGTGATTCTACTATTTTTTTCTTAAACTACTTAATTAAAAGTATTAACTAAGTATTCAATTACTTTGAACTCATTATCCAAATTCGATCTCATATTGTTTTTTTTTTTTAATTTCACTGAGATAAGGAATACGTTTATGGTTAATACAAATTTAGAGTAAACATTAGTAAATGCGTAATCTTCTTGTTTAAAGTTAAAATGAAAGGAGATATAAATCAACTCATCTCGAAACTAACGTGTGAATTGCGCCACAATTTAAAATACTCAAGAAATGACGTTCAGCAGATATTTGATGTATTTAGTAATTTTATCAAAGATATTTACAATCCTTACATTTAAAAAAATTGAATGATAACTCAAAAATTTCTGTAAGCAAAGAAGGATCATCCGATACATTAAATACACTTTCAAAATGTAGTGATCCATTTAAGCAGTTTCAAAAAGATGATATTCGTTTAAGAATGTACGAAAATTGTGGACTATATGTTAAACCTGTAGAAGTAGTGTTAAGACCACTAAAAAAATAAAATCTCTGCATGACAATATAAGTAAATTCATAAAATTGTAAAATCCTCAATAGTAAAGTACGCGGTTCGTAAATACATGTGAGCTTAATATGTATTTTTTTCGTGGGTTATGGCAGTATGTTCATGTCTTCCCTATACATTTGTCACGTATGAAAGGCTCGCGAAATTTTAAAAATCATTTTCAAAGTTATTTTTAGGCAAAAAGCGAGAAATATATCCTACATATTTGTTATCATTTTGCAAATATGCTATAATTTTTCCACAAATTTTTCGCTATGATTTTATAGAAAAATATTAAAAAAACTAATATTTGAGGTTATGTCTTCGTATAACTTAACACCTCTCTTTTTGTGTACTACGGTGTTTTTTCCCCTTTAGGAAACTTGTAATATTTGTTATTTTTCTATATCTTGATTCCTTTTAAAGATATGGCATATTTTTAATATTTCAAGGTTATGTGCATGCATGACCATGGAAAATTATTTCTGCATTATTATTATCCTGTACTAAACGTAATATAATTTTTCCCATGATTCTTCCTCTACCTTTTATGAAAGTACATTGAAAACATAAAAAATTGAGATTATGTGTTTTCATAACCCAAAGCTTCTGTTTTTGTGAATCACAATATTTTTGTTCCCTTTAGAGAACCCATAAAAATTTTTTTTTGCTATATGTTGTTTCCTTTTAAAGATATGGCGTATTTTGTAATATTAAGAGGTCATACCATATTATAAAAATCCGTTAAATCAATACTGGCTATCTGCATTCATCTGCCATACATGCAAAAATAGTTTGTTAATGTATTTTATTACAATAATAATATTTAATAGTGTACATAGTATTATTACTATTTATTTTAATAATTTTAATATTCAAATTTGTCACCAATTTCCTATTGGTTGTGTGATTGTGATGCCTGAGCTTCGATGGGTCCGAGAGTCGTGTGTATACATGTCCACCAAAAAATGCTCCCATTTCATGTATTTCGCAATAATCTCCGTTTGCAAAAATTCTTTTTGCATTCCATTCGTTATCAAATTCTCTTTAATTTGGCTTTTTTTCTGTTTCTTCTTTTTTTTAACCAGTGAAAATGGATGTGCACGCTTTTTCTTTACGCTTTCTGGCTGATGGTCCCTGCGCTGGCTGGCTAGCTCTCTCTCCCTCTCTCTCTGTGTCACCACTGCTGCTCTGTATCATAACTAATACCAAAAGTAACAACCAAAAGTTCTAAAGTGATACTAACAACCAAAAGTTCTCGCGCAAGCGCATAACGACTTTACTCTCTCCAGGTCAGGCAGGCACTGCCAGGCAGTGGAGGGAGAGCTTCCCCTACCGTACCTTTAACCTAAGCCCCACCCACTTTCACAGCTTAAATACAATCTAATGCTTCTACGGATCGTAGCTGTCATAGTCGAGTTGACTAACTTTTTCGCCCACGCGTTGAATCTGAATAACTCAGGTTCAAGACACGCTGCTGAGCCATTTTTTTTTTTTTTTTCTTGTTACTACTTATACTTAAGACTTTTGCTTTATTTCAATGCTGCAAATTAATATAAAATTACTATTTACGGTTTTTATTACTGCTTATGTGTTAAATAAAAATTATTTATGCAAAATATTTTGTTTACAAATAAATAGTAATAGTTAAGTAAAGAATAATACAGTTTCTACATCACCTTGCGGTAAGTATCTCGGGGCCTTTTTTTAAATAAAATAATGTTATTATTATAATTACTAGGTAGTTAAAGAGGAATACATTCTATTGGATTAATATTTTAAAGAAATGTTAATGATTTGATGACTACTCTAGCTCTTAATTTTTTCTTTAATTGATTTCCCACTGGGATTATTTAACTCGTTATTATGCCTGTATGAATTCAGAGAGTAGTAAATTAATGGTAAAAAATACCTTGAACGAAATTAATGAAATACTGATGTACGTTGCAAAATCTAAGTATTAATAAGCTTAATTTGATTATACAATAAAATTGTATTTACGTTATTGATTCACACATTTAAAATCTATTAATAAATTATTTAAGCAGAACATCTAAGTGTGATTAGTTAATGAGCACGTTTGTAATATATATATCATAATATCATAGCGCATTGACGAATAAAACACTCATTATTACATGGACAAAAAGCAAACGAAAAAAGAAAAAAGTTAAAATATTTACAAGATTTTTTACTTTGAGATTTATGTTTCAGAGTGATATCAACGTTATGTTTATACCTTTTTAATTTTAATAAATCAAGATGATTTTTTTGTTTCTACAAACTTTAATGCAGTTCAACCACGGACAGAAAAACAAGACTGAATGAAATAAATTCCATCCAAGAAATCCATTTTCATTTTATTTTTATTTTTTTGTTGCTTGAAGTCGATAACAATATAAAAAAACTCTTTAAACATTAGAGTGCGGCAAAGTTAAAATAGTTTGAACCAATATTTTTTAAATTGGAAATAATAAAATATTGTTTTCAGAACGTATGTTAACAATTTTATTTCAAAAAATTTTGACTCCTAATCGACACAATTGTGCTCTATCGTTAACAAAATATGACGGAAACAAAACGATTTTACTTTTTCATAATTCCTAGTTGACATCACTGTAAGGAAAAGACCTTTTAAGATCTTGAGCTACATTCGGGTTTTCACTCCAAAACTCAACTCAACTCCAAAACTTGTTGCTCAAAGCATTTGCAAATTGTAAAAAATAACACGGGACGCGGAATGAATATATATCATCAAAACAAACAACTCGCTGCAAGTTATAACAAATGGAGGTGGTCTATGTTAAAAACTACTCAAGGAAAAAAA
This sequence comes from Copidosoma floridanum, assembly GCF_000648655.2. The sequence continues at coordinate 422,388 of NW_019379513.1, read as the reverse complement.
GACCAGAAAAAAGTAGTCAACTAATAACATTTCTTTTTCCTCATTCCAATGTTCTGTATTTCTTTTTAGCTTACTAATAACTTTTGTAGGAAAATTTGATTATGATTTGACTGAAGCCTCATTCTTTGTTGTGTAATTAGCGACGAATAGTCACAAAACTTGTTTGGTAAGGTTTGTAAAAAAACGAGTTAGTACAATGGTAATAACATATTTAAAAAATTGGTACAGAAAAATAGTCGTTGAATATTTTAGTACTGAAAAAAAATTACCTGGAAAAAATTTGAGCTTGTTTTTAGTTAATATTAAATCAAACTGCAGGACATAGTAGCTATATAGTAGTAGAGTCTGTATCATAGATCGTAAGAAGCACATTGTATATAATTTTATATAGTTTTTTAAAAAATTACTAAATTTTAAAAAATAAATTTTTTCTTGGAGAAAAAAAACGTAGTTGGTGTAGAAATGATTTACGTTTCATTCGTGTCATGAAAAATTAATTTCATTATTTCTGAAAAAAAAGGATTTCCCAAACACAGAGTAAATTTTTTTTATTTAGTACATAAGCAATAATAAAAACCGTAAATAGTAATTTTATTGTAACATTGGTGTGTCCACATAAATTTTTTTCCCCCCTTTCTTCAAAACTTTCCGTGCCAATTCATGTTCGCAGGCTCATGGTTTACTGTACAACCCTTTTGTATCGCGTTAACAATTTCATAAACATACTGCAATAGCCCAAACTGTAATCTTATTAAAAACTGTCACTGTTTCAAATGTAAAGGAAAACGGGAAAGTAAAGGCACTTCCCCCTTTTTCTGACACAGAGATGTCGAGAGAGAGTCCGCACTCTTGCCCCAACATGGGTAACAGAATTTCCGATTCCCCAGGGCACCCCGAGCCGACTTCCTCTCCTACGACAAGCAGAGAAAATCATAGTTGACCAAATGCTACTAACATTTCCAAATACTTTTACAACTAACAATGAATAGAAACTATCGGTAAATCTAAGTAAGTTAACAATATAATAGTTCGCGACGAGCTCCCCACTACTGTTTCTATAGATGTACGTGTTTTAATCAAAGAAATCGCTGTTGTTCATTAATCATTCATGATTATTTATTAGTCCGATCAATGCTCACGTGTACAGCGGAAAATCTAGCAATTATTATAATTATTAATATCTAAAATTAACTACTACTAAGACTATTATTAATACCATGAAGTACTGAACATTTATTCTATCAAACCTGAATATTAAGCGATTTTCACCGCTCTTTTTGCATTAGGTTCGATTGAATGGGTGAACAATGGTTACTATGTATTAGTAATGATAATACCACATCTTAATGTTAATATTAAGTTATGATAAAATCTTGTAACTTTTGATGTAAAAGAGAAAGGAAGGGCATGAGTAAGTGAATCACCTTCCCTTCTTTTGACGCATAGAGGAGAACAAGCTGGATGTGGGATGTGCCAATTTCTGAGTGGCTAAACTAGAGCAGTTCTAGCCAATTAGATTTTCGGCTATTGTCTTTTCTTCAAAATTTTTCCCCGGCAAGTTTTCCTGCGTTTTTCGAGCCAGCGCGTGACAGAGGTCCGCTTCTCGCAATAAAAAGGCCCGTAGGCCCAGAGGAAAATCAGTTCGCAGTTCGCAGTTCGTAGTTCAGAGTTCGACTCGACTCGACTCAGCTCGACGATAGCCCTTCAAAGTGGACTGAGTAGTAAGAGTCTGCCTCTGCTACAACCCAGTCTACTGCGAAGCGAGGTATAGTCACAGTTCAGTTCGGTACGCGACATTCGACGATACCCTTCAAAGTAGACTAAGTAGTCAGAGTCCGCCTCTGCTACAACCTAGTCTACTACGAAGCGAGGACACAGTCGAATTTTGTTGTCACCCTCAAACGATCAACTAGTAACCAGAGTCCGCCTCTACTGCCACTTGATCTTCTTCGAGCGCGGTTTCTGTCTACGCTGGTTCAACGCCTGTACGAATTTTTACCTTTTAAATGAAAGTAAGTGGCAAGTTACTAAATTTCTAAAGTTTCTTTCTTCCTGTCAAGTGTTTCTTTTTAGCGCGAACGCCATTACTCGTCTAGTATTGATACCCGTGGATCACCGGGAAATGTAAAGTGTTTTTTTGCGCGAACACCATTACTCGTCTAGTATTGGTACCCGTGGATCACGGGGAAATATAAAGTGTATGATTTTTTGCACGAACGCCATTACTCGTCTAGTATTGGTACCCGTGGATCACCGGGAAATATAAAGTGTTTTTTTTTCACGAACACCATTATTCATCTAGTATTGGTACCCGTGGACCACCGGGAAATATAAAGTGTTTTTCGCGAACGCCATTACTCGCCATAGTATTGGTACCCGTCGGTCACCGGGAATATTAAATTAGCCGTGCGTATACCATTGCTCTCCGTGGTAGTAATACCATCAGAATAACAAGGACCGATCGGATTAAAGTAAATACTCACCACGATATTAGGGTGTCAAAGTCAGATCGCGAGTTAACACGCCTCTTCCACGTACAATACCCTCACTCGTGACGGTGCTAACAGTTTTTAGATCGCGAACGAGATATACACCGCTCCTGGTAAAAGCGAGCCGTGAGCAAGTGCATCGGAATATTGCACAGCAGTCGGTCTTAGTCGCGTGAAAGCAGTCGTAGCCCCTTTCGAGTATCGCAGCGTTAAGTTGAACTACCCCTTTAACCCCACGTCCCACCTACGCGCCCAGTGTGAGTCCCAAGCTATTAAGCGAAAGCTTAGGCTCGAATAGTACGTTGCGCTGACGTAAGATTTTATTAATTTGCAGCTTTGAAATAAAGCAAAAGTCTTAAGTATACGTAGTAACAAGAAGAAGAAAAAAAAAAAAAAAAAAAAAATGTTGCTCGGCAGTGTGTCTTGAACCTGAGTTTTTCAGATTCAACGCGCGGGCAAAAGAGTTAGTCAACTCAACTATGACAGCTACGATCCGTTGAAGCATTAGATTGTATTTAAGCTGTGAAAGTGGGTGGGGCTTAGGTTAAAGGTACGGTAGGGGAAGCTTTCCCTCCACTGCCTGGCAGTGCCTGCCTGACCTGGAGAGAGTAAAGTCGTTGTGCGGTTGCGCGAAAACTCTTGGTTGTTAGCATCACTGCTCTGTATCCCCCCCCCCTAAGTGCACACTTTTTTCTTACACTTTCTGGCTGACAGGTCCCTGTTCCCAACCGTCGTTATACACAGGAAGTACACAGGGATTATTTAAAGAACTTCGTTCTAAAAAAAATTTTAGTTTCAATTGTGGATAGTATTTTTTATAAAAAAAAATTAATTTTGCTTAGTCCTGACCACGGTGAGAGAGATGCTATCCACTTTGAGTCTAGGTACTGACCACGTCGTGACTCTGCAAAAATGTCCACTGCTCTCGTTGTTCCTGAGCGTGCCGCGTCGGTGAAGGAATTTGCTACACTCTTTTTGTTCCTAAGATTGTTGCGTCAGTATAAGAATGCCTGCCACACGCTCTACTCCTAAATATATTACGACAGTGCAGAAAAACACACCGTTGACACGCCATTGTCCTCAGTCTCATCAAAGTATTGGTAAAGTCTTGAAAATATCTTGCTATAATTTCAACAATGAATAACTAACGTCTTACGTATGAATTTTAAGTTAAGGCAGAAATAAAGAAATAAATGCATTGTACCTAGTAAAGTCTCGTAAATGACTATTTAAAGTTCAATCGTACACTTATTTTTTGGTAAGGCTTAAATATTAATTTAAAGAAACCTGTAAGATGTCTTAGACTTGGGTATGAACAACGTAATACTCAAAATTGAGTTAAACCATAAATTATCTTGCTAAAGAAATAATGAAAAAATAAAAACTTATCTGTTATGGACTAGTCAAGGTTAAGAAAAAAATTGAAAATTACATAGTACCATACAAATATAACAATGTTACGAAAATGTCTTTAAACACCGATTTGAAAACTTATAAAAATGCATGATTTATTATTACAGTACTAGACAAGTTTTTTAAAGGCTAAATCAAGGGGGAGTAGCTATTATTAAAAATACTAACTAAGCACAAATAAAGTCCCATTAAGATCTCAATAAAAAAAATGGTGAAGTCTTAGGAAAATCTTAATCAAAATGTCAGGTTTTATAAAAATCTCTGAAGAGTCCAGTATAATCCATACAAACCAATAACCTAAACAAGGTTTGATTAAGTAACAATAAAGCCTATGAAACATCTTAATTATGTACTGGTATAGTCACAAAACAGTATTTTTCACGTACCAGTTGAATTTTATGTTTAGATTCAATCAAGTGCCTGAAAAATCTCATGGAAGTCTCAACAAAATAACAATAAATCCACATAAAAATAATAAGAAAGTGACAAAAAATTTGAAACTAGAAAAATTTCACGAATACAAAACCGGTAAAGTGAAGCTTTATAAGAGTCTCAATTTACATTAAAGTTCCAATCAAAAAACAGGAGTCTTATAAAAGTCGCAGGTCTTATTAAAGTGTAAATCAAAAACCAGTTAGATCTTAAAAAAGTCTTAATCAAGTCTCGCTGAAATAGCAAAAAGGTCTGAGTAAAGTACTGTCAAAGTCTTCGACCAATAAAACAACAACACTGTCTGGAGAGTCTATACAACATTGCTACACAAGATGCGTAAAATTTCGACTATAACCACAAAATCAGGAATCAATTACCAACATAGGAAATATCAGTCCAGACTTATTATGTGTGGATGAGGTATACGAACATACGTACAAGAGTCAACGAACTGCGCTGTAGCGCCATATTACGTAAGCGTTTGGCCATGCGATTCGGATATAATTCAATGGTTGAATCATCACCGTGAGCCCAGCGTCGCGTCCCGATAAATTACTGCTCGCAGGCCACGTAAAGATAAGTAAAAGTAAAGTTATTTTAATTTATATGTCTGTCTGTCGATGGTTCGTCTTACCCCACTTGTCTGTTTCTACTCACATTCGTTGACTTCTCTCACCACACTCATATGTTTCTACTTACTTTCGTTGACGGCGGCAAAGTTTGCTTTTAAGTAAGTAATAAAACTGATCCTAGATTCATCAGTTCAATCGACTACGTGTATTACGCAATTGTGGAGATAATAAGTTTTACATTTTAGATGGTTTTTACTTATTATTATCATGATCTGCATCCTTTTCTTGTAACAGTGCTGCCAATGTACAGATACTTAACACCATACTTTACAAGCACTTTATTTAATGTGGCTTCGTACCGGTTTTGTTTGATATCCAATAACGTATAATTTGAGTTCTGGCTACAGACGCTATTAAGGTTACTTATCACTTAGGAGAGAGAATCGGGATCGATGGGGGTAGAGGGTGACTATCACTTAGACCTCATTCTAATTCTAACAAACATTCTACATCCAACCGTGGCTTGTGCTTTTACGGAAAAATGCGCAGCTAACGAAGCCCCATGGACCAGGGAAACTCAGGAAAACTCCCGTTGAAGAAATTTTGAGAAACCTAGCCTGGCAGGGCCCGGTGAATTGCTTGAATGTCGACCGTGTGTCTATATCTAGGTGTAGGCATAGGCACCAGAACTAAACTTTCGTACACCTCCTACTCACGTTGTCGAAGAGATCGAAAAATAGTTAATCACTCCTCGAAATCAACAGCAAAGGCAAATGGCGAGGCTTAAGCCGTTACCAATCAAATACTTAAATGAATAATCAGTAAGATTCTTACAGCATGTGTGTTAGAATAACAGCTTATTACAGTCACAAAATTTTACAGCAACAATGTATGGCTGTAAAAAGTTTTATACAAATAAAGTGAGGGGACTGTTGATTGATAAGTAATTAATTAATTATGCAACTAATTGTAAGTGTCGCGTAATAGTAACTGATAAACTTGACAGACCATGCACAAATTTTCACTATCAATTTTCGTTTGTGACGAAAGTATCAATAAAAATTATAGGAAGAAACTTTTGTGTTATGAAGATTTTAAAAAGAGGCCTGATCCAAGCTAAAAAAATTTGATGCTCGTGACAAGTTAAAAATAGATAATATCGTCACTCTATTGCACTTAGTTTTTAAATAAACTTCTTTTTACTACAGACAAAGTAAACGCCATCGTTTGCACTTTATTGTAAATAATATGTAGGTTTGAAATTTATAATATTACATTAAATTTTACAAGTTTTTCTTTATTTTTTCATTTACAACAACGAACTTTGAAGGGTTAAAAATAAATATTCGTACCTATCAATCCCAAAAAAGCCAATCTCAATCCTTTGATTTGTACGAAGTTTACGGTATTATGAACGTTTGCAAAAACTTTTTTTTCAACTGCCATATTTATTACCTTGCTAAATACAAAAACTTTAGGATATTTTCCTTTATTATTATTTATATATTACAGTTTTAATCTAAAAATAAAACAAACAAAAAAACTATAATGTTCCACAATATGGATGCTTTGACAACGACGATACTTTTCCTGAATTTGGTATGTAACTTCACGATAAACAATCAATCTGTCATCATGCAGCTTCTTTTTCATGCATTTTCAAAACACCTAGATAATTGTTTGATTAATTAAACATACATCGACATGGATCGTGTAGTGCGTCGTAATAGAGTGTCGGAGTGTATTTTTGAAACACAGATGAATGGTGAAAACAACTTTCGAGCAGCAATGCGCTTATTTATAGCAAGGTATCATTTCAACTAATCCTACATAAAAAAAATGTATGTTAATTATATGTTATATTTTAATTATGTTATAATGTACTTTAAATATGCTAAGAAAATACCAAAACTTTAAAATTCCACAAATTCATATCATAGAAATACTGTTTGATAGAAAATACAAAACACTGTTTTTTAATACGCTAAGCACTTTTTTTTAGACCCACGAACATAATAGATTTATATTTATACTGAAAGAATTCGTTTAACATTATTTCGTTCAACAATAAAATTTAGAGAATTTACAATCAGCATGGAGTTGTTAATCCATCCCGAAGACCAAGGCGCAGACCGGTGAGGGATGGTCCTCTGAGAAAAATCGCGAATCAAGAGTTTAGACGTAATTTGTGGCAAAGTGCCAGAAGAGTGGCGAGGCATCGCAGTAAGTATTTGTGATTATTTAAGGAGGTTTTGGAGTATCATTCAGAGAGATGAGGAATGAGGAATCCCCCCTGCCCACGCATCTGGGCCCCCTTTACCGCGCACCTCCTCTTGCACTCTACAAACTTGAAACTGTACGACTGTAACTGTTTATATTTTTGAAAAATGCCCGGTAAGGTATGATTTTTTTGTCTCGCATCTTCCTTTTATACCAAGTAATCTATAAAAACATTTTTTTTTATTCCAACACATTTAGAATATACCTTGATTTTAATTAAAAGGTAAACCTAAATTTGTTCTCTCATAAGAGACCGTGTTAAACTGTCAATATATAATAATTTTTTTCTCGACAATCTCCCCTGGTAAAAAATCTGAAAAAATTCATGTGCACTATTAACATGCACAAATATAGCATACATTTTTTTGGAACGTTTCTCTATTTTAAACTTTTCTCCCAAACCTCCTTAATATTCATAAAAATATATTGCTCTAATAGAAACGAGTCAATAATTATACACGTTATGTTCGTACACTAAAAAATGCTCTGTAAAGTCAATTCCTTCAATTTATAACTTTAATGACAACGTATTAATCTGTACAGTTTCAATAACATGCCAGAAACTCAGTATATTTGTCGTCTAGTTATTATTTTTTGTAATAAAACAACGAAAGTAGTTTAACAAACATAGAGAAAACAGAAATCCTTATTAAAAATTGTACGTATAATCCAATCAGCCTACAGAGGCCCTAAGTTAAATTTGATAAAACTGTTGTAGAAAACTAAAAGTACGCTGTTACAGAAAAAAACAATCTAAGAAACAAAGTGTTCTATTTTTACGGCAAATCAATGGTTAAGTTAACCTAAAAATTCGCAAAAGTCAAAAAAAGAGTTTTTTTGTGGTAATAGAAAAGTTGACGCCCAATACAAAAAAGTTGAACAAAAAAATTGTAAATCTTAAAAAAACCTATCTACTGACACCTGATAAGCCTAATTTGGATGCGTAGGTGCCAATAAAACTTGAAAAAATAAGCAAAAATAGTCGTTCTTGAAAATGTTAACAACTTTTCTTCTTTTTTGATTGTAACATTGATATTTGATGAAGTTATGAGTAATGACTTTACGAACCTTTTTTTTTCAAGTAAAAAATTTTAAAAATTTTTTGAAACATGGCATTTTTTCGAAAAAAAGACACCTTTCGTAAAACCTTTTCTCTTAGTCAAGAGATTATGGTAGAGTGGTTTTTGTGGAGCTTCATTTCTTTGTCTAGACTTCTTCTATCATAAAATTTCACAGCAAGAGAAATTTTTTAATTTTTGATGCCAAAATTGGGCCTCGAAAAAAGGGCATTTTTGGTATGGACTATTCGCGGTTTTATTCCTCATTTTAAAATAAAAATTCATAAAAATATATTACTTTCTTTTGCTAACCTATAAGCATTACCATGTGACAACAACAACAAATAAAATCAGGTATCTAAATAATAAAAGTCATATTAACTACACTTAACGTCCCCAAGCACCATTATCGGAATGCCCGAGTGAGTGCAACTAACCAGACACACCGCATTCCAGTAGGTAGTCGATTTTAACGAGATCATTGCCGTTGTTTCACGAGATATTACAATTGCAAATATTTCTTTTAATGTAAAGTAAGCATTTATTAGTAACTTGCACAAAGTTTAAAGCTCTAGGAATTTTACTTTCGTATAAGGAATTTTTATTAAAAACAAAATAACTAACTTCACTCCAAATAGTCGCAATTAAAAATTTTTTGTTTTTTAATTAGTAGAAAAATCCATACAATGCATTACAGTTGGTTTAGTACGTATAGATATATAAAAATTAAAAGTTAAAAAAACGCGAAAATAAAAGTTAAAAAAACAAGAAAAACGTACTCCAATAAGTGCACTTTTTTCGAGGCACGATTTCGGTATAAAAATTGAAAAATCTCACTTTCATATAAAATATAATAATAGAAAAACTCTAGACAAAGAGATAAAGCTCTAAAAAATCACTTTACACAAATTCCTCGACCAAGAGAGAATTTGTTACGAAGGGTATTTTTTTCAAAAAATTCTGTGTATTTTTTGCTTAAAAAAAATGAAGGTTTGTGAGCCTGTAATTCATAACTCCACTAAGTATCAACATTAAAACTGAAAAAAAAAAGTTATTAACAATTCTAAAAACAACTATTTTTGCTAATTTTTTCACGTTTTCTCGGCACCTACGCATCTAAATCGAACTTACCAGACGTGAATCATAAAGTTTTTTTGAGATCTACAACTTTTCCGTTTGACTTCTTTGCATCTGAAGTCAACTTTTTTTATTACCACAAGAAAATCGTTTCTTTAAATTTTGCGAATTTTTTAGGTTAACTTAACTATTGATTTGCTGTAAAAATAAAACACTTTAGTTCTTGGATTATTTTCTTGTACTATAATAATGTACTTTTAGTTTTCTGATGTCAATTTTGTCATTCATTTCGCAGGTTTAATTGGACTAATATAGAATATCTCTAAAAGGGCATTTATCATTTTTATGAAATGGTTTCCACGTTTAAATGGGTATACTGTTTCACATGTTTTCTAAAGCTCGGAATCCGTACAAAAAAATTTTTTTAATTTTTTTAAATTTTGATACCAAGACATAATAGTTACATACATTATATGTTTACAAATTATTCTTACTAAAATTTAAATAATATGAAAATTATAGATGCTCCTCGTGAAACTATACAGGTAATCGTTAAGGAAACGAGACATTCGTACAAGTATTGAAAAGTTAAATAACCTGCATGAGAACATTGGGGACCGAAGAATGTTATACTCTCGATGGTTGTCAAGAAGACTAAGGCGAGAACCAAATTTTTGTAGTCACGTTTGTTGGACGGATGAATCACATACAGCAAGGAATTTTAGACTCTCAAAATAAAATAAGCTGGGCCATTAAAGGTCAGCATTCTCATGACATCCATGAGGTTGAAAATCAACGTCACTGGAGAGTAAACGTTTGGACTGGAATAGTTGGAGATAGAATTAATGGTCCTCGTTTTTTGGAAGGAAATTTGAATGACCATATGTATGTGCAGTTTCTTGTTCATGACCTTCCGAATTTGTTGCGTGGTAATCCTATACCTGTGGCTGAAATGTGGTGGCAGCAAGACGCCTGCCCAGCACATATTAGTGCTCTCGACACGGATCAATTAAATGAGATGTTCCTACGTCGCTGGGAAGGAACAAATGGACCTCGTGCGTGGCCTGCAAGGAGCCGAGATTTAATACCCTTAGATTTTTGGTTATGGGGTATGTTGAAAGACCGATGTTACCTGACTGCCGCAACAACACCAGAAAACATGGTCGAGAGGATTAGACGGGAATGCACCGCAATAACTCCAGCTGAAATTCACAGAGTTGTAATGAACATCGAAAAGAGGTTGTGATATCACATAGAGCAACACTAGTTCTTACCTTTTTTTTATTATTTGCTTAAAAGTTGCCCTGATTGTCACCTACATTTCAGTAAATGAATCACTTTTGCCAGATGGTTGAATTTTTTTTTTAATTACTTGTTTTTCTTAGACCATAACTTTCCTTTAACTGATTAGGATACCTTCCTAGTTGGGATTTTATTAGTTACGTAGTAATCATTATACTAGCACCTTATATGAAATGAATATTTCTTTTGTAAATAATCAATTTCTTGTTAAGTATACTTTAAATTTTTTACCAATAAATTCAATTTTTCAATTTTCAAGACCAATCATCGATTTACTATTTAATTTATCTATGATTTCATTGTAATAGCTTACAACTAATTTCACTGTAAGTGGCTCAGATGATGGCTCTGGCTTGTTTACGCGTTCCAGGGTGACACAAAAATATGGAAAGTAAAGGTAATGATACATGTGTAAATTAGCACTTTTGCTACTTCAAAAATTAAAATTATTAAAAGTCGTTTTGGAGTTATAACGTGCTAAAAAGGTAAATATGTATTTAACGTATACTGTGTCTTTTCAATGAGGATACTGATTGTGTATTCGAAAAAAATTATGATAAATCACATCCCTACGTTAGAACGTTGAGGTAAAGGTTATTATTTCGTATTATGCTTTGGAGTAAATACGCTTAAAAAATTTTTTTTCATTTTTACACACTTTTAATCTAATGCCAAGCCTTTTTTTGAAAAATATTTGAGAATGTTATTGAAAAAATCATAACTAAATATAAACTTTTTGTCAATGATTATTACTTTTAAACTTGACTCTAAGTATCTAATAAATGTGTTAGATTTAAATTTTTTATTAACAAGCTCAAACACAGTTATCACGTTATAATGAATAATTTCTTAAGTTTTATGTAAAGACAATAGCTAAAATCAACATTACGACCTCGTGTCCCACTTCTAACAAAAATACGGTTTTTATGTTTTTTCCAAACTACAGAATCTAAAGTAAAAGTAAAAATCAACATAAAAGTGAAGATCGTTTTTTATACATTCTAGAGAAATATTAATGATTTCCTTCACTTGAGTTCATTTAAATTGGTGGGTTCAAAGTTCGTCTAATTTAAAACTATCGCAGAAAACGCTCTTGCAAATTGACGTTGTCAATTTATAAGTTTAAGAAGTTTGTACATTCGAAAACGTATATTAAGTGACAAACCTTGTTTTTTTCATTTTTGAACTGTTAACTTCAGTCCAGCGAAAAAAAAATTTGATTGATAACATTTTTTACGTAAGTTATAATCATGAACTTTATTATTTTCTTCATTAAATCATTTTGAGCTTAGTCATTTCAAAATAGCTTGTTCATTAGTTTTTTGACAATACATAAAAGTTATAGTGTTGTTGCAAGTAAGGACATTAAATTTAAGACGAAATTGGTAGCTAAATGGAGTAATGGCTAGTTTGATGTGCTACTTTGAGAAACGAGCGGTATGTTTGATGTAACCAAAGTCATACAGTAAATTAAGTGAAAATTACACGTGTTCAATAAAAAACTCCAGAAATAATGGAAAAAAATGTATGGTTACATCAAGCGCATAAGCTGTAAGATCCTGCCACGGAGATAAGAAGTATACAATCAGTGCTAAAGAATGCCATGAGCGCTGAGCCCATACACTTTTTCATGCGCCAAAAACTAAAGGTTTTGTTGTGCGTGCAAGAGGCTGCTGGCTTCCGCTGTACATAAATAGGCCAATAAATTAACTACTTTGAAGGCTTTTTTAGACGAAATTCCTTACAGCTTTTAGCTATGTTATACCTATTGGAAAACTGTCTTTCTTTGCATAAAAACGTAAAAAAAAAATTATTTGACCTTGTAAAATTTGAGGTATTTCATAGGGATGTTTGTTATCTAAATAGACACTCGACAATATAATATATGTCGTCACCTGTAAGGAATTTTTTCCAGCCACTTTTATAATTCTATTGGCCTATATTAATCCATGCTGTGAATGCTAGAACATTATTTTGTGGACACACGAAATTAGCGTCTGTGAGTGCTGTGCTCAAAGCCAATTAGTACGAAACGCAACATATTATATTGGAGCACGGTCCACATGTTTTTCCTCTCCATGATAAGACTAACTAATAGAATTAGCTAAGCTTTTTCTTAAATTTTAGTGGTTTGACATATGCTTTACGAGCGTGCTTCATATTTGAAAAATTTTAGTGTTACAAGTTGGAAATCTGTAACACTTGTACTTATTAAAAATAGTATGGCTATCTTAAATAGTCACCAAACATCACTTGAAAAAAATTCTTTGCTTCGACGCGTATTTTTTCTTCAAATTACTTAATACTAATTTGCGTTTCAATGTACAACTTCTATTAACGTTCAAACATTTTATACATAGTATTTCAAAAAACGTAAAAGTTGACATAACTGGAGGTGACTATAATATTGTTAACAACATTTAAATCTTATAATTGTCATGTGCTTTAGATAACAAGAATTACTTGTAAAGTATTGAAGTAACAGAGAATCGGTCAATCATAGACACTGTCAAAGATTAGTATATTAACTTGTCTGCCTAACTCTCACGAATCATCTTATTATACAAACCATTTCCTTGCTAGTCTCAGTCTGCATACAGCACATAAACTTCTTTTTATTTTTAATTCTATATACTAAGCTATAGACGAGAAATTCAATGCACAGCTTAAATAACCGATTCACTGTGTACATATCTCTTAGCAGGAGAGTAAATACCAACGCACACCTACACCAGATAATATAAGCTACACACTGTGTTGCCCAATATGACGTAAGCGAGACTTTAACAGACATCAAATATTTAAGTATGATTTAATTAATTGTTATTCAATATTTTAGTCATAATGTTATTTTTTGCCATAAACACGATAGTTATTATTTTTTTGTTTGATTCTGATAATGTATACTAATTTAAAATTTGTAATACACACATTACTTCATTATATTCAAAGTTGATTGTAAAAACCTAAGAACGATTCATTTCGAAATTTGTAAACTTACTGTCACAATTGAACTTGTATTAGGCGTTCTTATATTGCTGATACGAGCTTTCATCATCACTGACCCAAAAACTCAATCGCACTTGTCAGAAAATGCGATTGGTACTGTTGTATTGTTATTTCCTAATACGTAAAATCATAACATGTAACATCATCATGTAACTGTCAACGCAGTCAGCAAGAACATCACTCATTGGTTGACCTAATTCAACCAAAGGCCTCTTTTACTCGCTCTGATGCTATAAAAACGCACCATCAAGAGGAAAAATCGCTCTCTTTACGTCTGTCACCTGTACTCTAATGCTTAAGTCAATTCTTGACTCTCGCGACTCGTGAGTACCTTATACACGTAAGAAATAACGTGTTGGCTGAGGCAACTCGAGTGCGTATCGAGGACATCAATAGTATCGGACTACGCTAAGGAGCGAGGTACAGCAAAGGAGGCCCACCGAAAGTGATTCCGGTAATAGCAGAGAAAGCGGAAATTGCAACATCATGCTGGCCAAGAACTCGTTCGTGTAGTTTAAGGAAACACTGACGGTTACAGCACGAAGCATTAGGGAACTCCGAAGCAGCAGTAACAATAATCAGTGATAGATGTAAGTAAAATATCAGCAATAAAATTTACGCTGAACTTTGTTAAAGTGACCCAATTAAATTGTATTTAAGAGAACAAATTATTATTCAATTGCTTTAATAAAGAAATACATTAATTACCCATATTATTCAAATAAAGATTATTATTCAATCCAAAAAAGAACAAATAGAGCTCACGATCTGAATTCTAAGAACTCCATGAATGGCACTTAAATAAAACAGTTAAGACCAAACTCTGAACAAGTCTGGTCATAACACGACTAATGTAGTCGGAGTAACAAAATTTTCAGAAATAACGGTAACTGGTTGGGGCAGGGTGAGAAAAACATTGAGAGCATGTACTACACAGTATTTGGTAATTTGTAATTTTAAATTATCATACTATAATATTGTACATCATAAAAATAAATTAAATTTAAAATAAAATATAATTTATTTTTATGATGNTTATTTTAAATTTTTTAGATTTTGTAAATAAACAATTTAATGAAGATGGGAAAGTAAATGAAGAGGATTTTTGTCATAGCATTACAAACTGGTGGGATTGTTTTCGAAACAAAAAATAACAAACATTTTCGAATTATTTAATAATTCAGTGACTGCTTTGATGAAAATTACTTATTTTTATTATTTCTTAATTTGTTACGATTATACAATATCAAAGTAATGACATTCAAATATTGTTTTTATTTCTCGTGCTATCCCATTTCTAAGGATGAGCAGGCAAAAAATTAAGACCATCCAGGTCACGAAGCTTCCAAACTAGATCTGCTCAATCTTCTTGAAAATAGAGTAGTTTTGGTAGCTCTGTTGAATTAGCAGATTATAATTTACATTTAATATGGGTGGAAAATCAACATCAAAAATACTAGTTTTCGTCGGATAAGTGACGTCGTCTCCAGGGCTATTTTGCAGCCCAAGGGACCTGCAAAGCAAGGCCCGAGGAACGTAACGTAGCCGCGGAGCGATGACACTTATGTGGTGAATCCTATTTTTCTTACTGAGGGCACACTCGACCCTCAAAAACGCATGAGATCGGAAATGGTGCACTACATCACTAGGACACAATGTACCAACATAAGCGCCCGAAGGGCGTGGGTGCTGTCTGTTGGTGCCTGAGTCACGTGTAATGTTTTTCTTACCGAGGGCGCAAAGTGCAATTTTGTACCCGTAAGTACACTTTGTGCCCAGTACGTCACCCTGAGGGCGCCAAAAACTTTTTTGCCCGTGGGCCCAAAATGATTACAAAGGCACAAAGTGTGGCCCGAGGGCGCAAAGCGGCAGTTGCATTTTGTGCCCATGGTAAGAAATAATAAATAACTTATAACAAATATCCAATGCTCTCATAACACTGTTACAGTAATGATACATTTCTTTAACGACAAGATAGGCTTTCGTTCATGAACCCAGAAGGCCAGAAAAAATAATGTACGGCACTGTTTCTCTATTACAAAATTTATCTTCTTTTATCTTATTGAGAATAAAGTTTTTAATTTCTTCTTCAGATGTAACCTGCAATAACAAAGTTATTAAAATTAGATAAGAAGTGTTTTTCCTCCCACGGGTGCAAAATAATTTAGTGTGCGCAATGTATGCCTATGGGTGTAAAACGACACTTTGCGCCCTTTTTAAGAAAAACAGTATATGCAACTCGGTCACAAACGTATAACCGTACCCTTGGGGCACGCTAGTCGTACTTCGTGCTCTAGTGACGTACTGTATTCTTACTTGGTATACTTTTAAAAGTTCACAGTTATATTTTTAAAACTTTTTACCTGTATGTGTCCTATGAAAAATGTTGGTGCGTGCTTCATAGTAGGTTTCCACTCACCAGAGTTGTATTGTCTGGTGCTAGTTGGTATTATACTTGACAGTAACAGAAAAGCTAAAGCATGACGGTGATCTGCAGAGTGTATATTGTTTTAGATAAAATAATTATTCAAAACTATTACTAATCCAAAAGTCTCGCTAGCATGACCTATGTGAAAAACATGCACTCACTGACACTATCAATGATCTTATTTTTCAATACAACATCATTCAAACCACTATAATCAGTTTGATGACGCATTACTTCACTTAATTTTCCATCAATTCCATCAATGGCTTGAAGGCGTAAATCCTGCAGCGTCTCCACATGATCCTGCTTGACAAAGTATCGGTTAATGTCGTCACAGTTGTCAGAAAGAGTTAACGGTTCCCTGCTTCTTGAGGAGACAACCATCTCACTGACGCACCTCCACATTTCAGTAGCACTTTTGGAGTTAGCCAGCTTCGTCGCATAATAAGTGGACATTGCACAACGTGTCTGGATCTTTACTTGGTTTCATAGGTGCTTATATATCAAGTGATCAGTAAACTCTCCATGCCCTGTTACGTGCTCTCATGTGGTGTCGTAGCTCACATGAGTGCCACAGCAAGGTCCTCCTTCTTGGTGTGAACGAACGGAAAGGCGCATGGCAATCATACAGCCGATTAAGGTTCTCTGAGAAAAACTCAACCTTACCTCTGACGTCTCTCAGTGAGTGCAAATCGCTCCAATCAATGCAATGCAAATCTCTACCAAACTCTCCCAGGTCAAAGTTTCAAAACGAACCGCTCAAAATCATGCGCTCGCCATGCTCAGGAACCTCAAACGACAATGCCGCCAAAAGCAAATCATGCTTGAAGACACCAGAGTATAACCTCTGTGAGTGTCCGCAAACGCGTTCTGTTGTTCTGTATCACTAACACAAAATAGTCTACAGTTGATTTAGAGTTCCCCGCGTGATATGTCGGCAGAAATAGAAACGGCTCCAGATCGCAAATTCTTAATGAGGACTGGAGTATGCGGTGATTAGTCGAGCTCTCCGCATAATCCATATTAAAATCGCCAAGCAGAATGAAAAAGTCGTAAGCGACACTGCAAATCATCAGTGCCTCCTTAACATCTGACCAGTGGCCAGCCTTGGGAGGGGAGTATACAACCCCAAGGAGAACCCTAGTTCAACCGAGCTGCAGTGCAACGAAAAGGTATTCAGGCCTCTTGGAATACGCCCTGGAACCACCCGACTGACATATTACTCTACATGGTATTGACTTGTGCACGTAAAGCGCCGCGCCACCACCCATCTTGCCAAGGTGATCCACAAGGAGAAATTTGAAGTTCCTTACCAAACATCGTGCAAATGATCCATCAGATTCAAACCAGGACTCGGTGATTGCCAGCAGATGAAGTCGGTGCCCTGTAATAATATCTAAGATGTCCGTAAAGTGTGCATTAAGTGACTAAGCGTTGATGTGATGTTGATGTGGATATTCAATGCAATGTTATCTCATAGATCCATAATTGATGAGTCAGATGCTTCGCTCCACTTTCCTTCGCAAGAATGGACCTTTAGCCTTGTCAAATGCAGAGTAACAAAGTACATATTCGCCAGATATCATGCAATTGTAACATTTGAAATTGTCTTTTTTTCTCACTGCACACTTACAGTTGGTGCGCTTGCCTGCACAATAGCCGCAACACGGTTCATTTTGGCATTTATCGGCAATGTGACCATATTCCGCATACTTGAAGCACTGCATGAAATTAATGTGGTCCTAAATGCGGCATCTTGTCCAATTAATGCTCACTCTTTGCTGCCGCAGCAACTCTAGTCTATGTTCCGGCTTAACCTTGATCACACATAAACGCAGTCTCTTCTTCGCTGCTGGATACAGGTAGACAGGTCTGACGTCATCTACAGTCGCTCTGCTAAGATTCTGCATGGCAATTCACGCGACGATCTCCTCTTTCTCTAGTTCATCAGGGATATCATGCACGATAAGACGCGGGCGCAATTTTTCATCAGCACTTACCTTAAGCCTTGCTTGCAAAAATTCAGGGCATTGCGAGAAAGCCTGTCACCACCCTCCAGGGGTCTGATTGAGTTCTTCGATATGCACAATAGCTTTCGAGATTTACAGTCATAATATACCTTTGAACATCAAAAAGTTAACTTTCTGTTACGTTTTCGTCATGAAGTTGGTGGTGTGACGGTAAATCTCGAACCGTATTGCGCTTGATTTTGAGTTTTAACTGTACTGGCCGCACTACACTTAGCAATATTTGCTTAGTTGTGACAGATGAAGTAAGCCTGTCTAGGGTATCCTTCGATGGCCCAACAATAATACGTTTCTCACGTGCTATAGGCATAGCCTTGCCTCCACTAAGCGAAACCTTATGGGCTGGGTGGTCCCGACGCGGCAGGCGCTGAAACTGCCTCGCCCACAGTATTACATGCACGGTTAAGGATCGCCTCGTAATACCTGTATTGGTGACCGTTATATGTTAAACGTAAGCATTTAACAAGCGCTAGAGAGCCTCATCGACCCCCTTTAAAGCCTTTCGTAGTTTCTTGTATCTAGGTGCTTTCTTTTCTGTGTGAAAGAGCTGAAGCAAAGTATTGCGATGCTCGCTGATCCTATAAGCAATGCTGAAGACGTCATTGATTGTCAACAAAGGCTCCAACAGAGGTGGGCCAGACGAGGTGTCCCCTTCCACGCTCTCATCCTCGTAACTTTCCTCACGTCACTTTGACGCACGCTCGGACGTCGCGCACGGTCACAACAATAATATATACAATACACACAATACACAGATAATATGAACCCAAAAGTAAAGGTATACACTATTAGAGTACACAAGAACTACACAGGGGCTCGAGTGAGGTAGGGAAAAGCAAAAACTCTCGACATCGTTTTCTCACGCTTTCCAATTCACGTAAAAAATTTTGATAGCGTCACTTAACCTTTTCAACCCTTTGGCTGTGCAAGTCTACAAGCTGTGAATATATACATCAGATATGAGAAAATGTATTTTTAATTTTGATTCACACGTTCAAAAAAAAAAAAAATTTTTTTTGAGGCACACACTTGAACCAACCAACCAACACTTGAATTTTTTTCTTATTCTATATACCCTCAGGAATGAGGAAAAAACTGTGCGCGTGCATTTAAGGGCTTGTGACACTGTTTTCCACCCCCCTGAAGATTTTAAATACTGATTTTCTAAAGTGAATAGCCGGACTGAACTGAAAACTGTCAAAAACTGGTTAAATCGTACCGGGTTTCAAAAAAATCTTATTTTTCCGCATTTTGTAGACATTTGGAAACATTTATCACCCAGAACCTAGGCATTACTTTGAAATATGTGTAACTAGCGGCCCCCCGTCTCGGCTTCGCCCGAGACTTACTAAATGGAACACCGTAGTATGTTGACATGTAATGTGAAACGTTTTCTGTTAGAAATTTTTCATCTATTCCTGACACTTCTCAGAACAAAAATCTTCTTATTAAAAACATATGTTTTCGAAATCCTTACAGTTTATTTGGTAAAATATTAGGCTGTAAAAAGTAAAAAAAAATAACTATGCTGAAAAGCCCCCAAAAACATATATATTGAAAAAAAAAATTTTTTTCTCTTATCTCAAAACTTTATTACCAGAGCAACAAAGTCCTGGAGATTCAACTCTCTATTTTTTATCGACAAAAAGACAAATACATATTTTACCTATTCAAAAATCTGGAAGATTTAAGAGATTACTGTGAGGATACTGATCAAAAAGCTGATCTCTCACCCAATCGATTCTTTATTTTTTAATTTTGACGCTGCTGTTTCAATCTCGATAAATGTTCTGCGTCAGTTTCTTGACGCCTAAAATTGTATTCATTAGATGCACATAACGTTTTTTTTTTAATTCGCCCTCTTACGACTTTTGATATAGTTAAGACTTATGTGAGCCCTAAGGGCTGTTTTTTGTCAACATTATTAAGTTCTAATATATTTGTTGGCAAGGTAGTTCAACGCTGTTCAATATTGAGGTCCTAAGATTTAAGTTTACGCGCTTGATTAAATCTACCAATCGGTCATTAGTACGCCGAGTTTCAAGACAACCAATCGCAATGCGCTGCGTCTCTTTAGTTAGTCAATAGCTGTGTAAAGTAAGCAGCGGCTTGCTCTTCAGATGTAGCTGCGCGATGTAATAGCCAGTTCGTACTCGGTCGTTGAGCAAGGTGCACGCACCTTTGCACGAGCCCACACATACGCCTCTTTTCAAAGTTTTACACGCGCACTCTAACGATCAATTTACTGCCGTTCTTTATAACTCGTTTACTCCTATTACTTCTCGTTTCGATTGTTCCGAATCTTTACTTCAGAAGAGTAAAGTGTTTGTATCAAAATTATTAATTTAGTGCTTCTATTCAATAAATACGTTTAAGAGTGTTAAATACAAAATCAGTCTAATTGACTTAACATAGAAGCACACTCCCGCTCCGATACTAGACAAACGCCCAATGGCCCTAAAAAGGACCAGTGACCTTCTTAAGTAAACTCTTTGGTCATTAAAGTTTCCAGCAAACGTGACTGCCTGAATACCTTAGGGTGATCTTTTCTGGCCTGCTGTTGAAGCCCCAGACTGATGAGAAGAAAAATTATAAAGTCCGAAGCTTTGGAGCTACTTGTACAGATCTTTCCTAACGTCTCCTGGTATAACATCAAAGACGTTGGTATCTAAAGCACCTTCTTTTTTTGCAGAATTAGTTGTTTTGGTGATCTAAGGTGGGCAGATTAGTTCGTGATGCTTGCTCGTTGGAGACTGTTCCGTTGGCTCAAGTTTGTTTTTTCTTCATTGCTGTTAGGTTCGCCCAGCACAGACCTTAGAGAGAATCGGTGATTCCTGGTTGAATGCTTAGAGTTGAGAGGATAATATAAGGTCGTCGGTCACCGAGGTTTCCAGCCTTGCGACGAACAACTCCGCTCGTGACGACTGCCAGTGAATGACTGACTTGTTTAATAAGTAGTGGCCGTCTTTAGTTAACATAGTCTTTTAGTCGACGATTTGTTTCCGGAAATGGTGGTAAAAATGTATTTGTTGGCAAGGTAGTTTAAATTTAGGTGGCCCTTAAAAGAACCAATGAGATTGATGGTTAAGTAGGGAACGTAAATACTTGTAATGGCCCTGAAAAGGACCAGTGGTGAAACTTCCAGCTGTCCTTATTATTATTCTTTATGATGAAGAGCTGGCTGCAGGGGTCTAATTGCGTGCTTTGATGTACGCAATAGCTTTCGAGATTAACAGTCATAATATACCTTTAAACATCAAAAAGATAGCTTTCTGTTACGTTTTTGTCATAAGGTTGGTGGTATGACGGTAAATCTTGAACCGTATTGCGTACATCGAAGCACACAATTAGACCCCTGGTAGCTCGACTCTTACGTACCCTCAACGTCTCTGTATACGGAGACCGTGATGGAGAGAGGTAGACCGCTGAATAAAGGATATCTCGTTTTAGGGCCATTCCTCGGATAAACACGCCCATCGTTAGTCGGCAAAGTGGGCCTAGAGAATACCTTCTTTGTGGGTCTGCCGTTGGGACGACCACTGAGAAAGAAGCCGTTGTGGCTGCCTGTGCTCCTCAGGGCTGTCTTCCCTGGCTTGCATTTGTAGTAAAAAATTGTCTGATGGCAACAAGCTGGATGGTGGAATGGCTACATTACTCTAAATAGTTGAGGCTGGTTGTGATCTGGCTACACCTGGTATTCCGCCGAAGACGTTATTGGTTACAAAATTTTTTATTGATAGCACTCGCCAATCCTGAAGGTTCAGGGTGGAAGTAGACCTAGGTCACTTGCCCATTGGAGAAGAGCGTCATCGGTAACCGGAACATACCCAGCTGTACGACTAACATTTACATTCTCGATGCAGTCTGATGTACCGCCAGCAGGCGACGGCAAAACTTTTCAAGACGCTCTGGCCTATTATAACCAACCTTTTTTTATTCTGTTGCAGGTAGCTTAGCTTTTGTGTCAACACCACCTAACGGATTCTACTTAACTAACGTTAAATGCTGTCGTAGATTTGCAAAACTTTGAGCTTATTTATTGCTATTGTTATTGACTTTTTAAAGATAAAAATTATACTGAAACCATCTAAGAAGTGTCAAGAATTGGTAAGCAAAATTTCAGCTTGATCTGTTGAGTAGTTTTCGCGGTTGGCGATTACAACCGTTTTAGCGACTTTGCTTTATATATTAGTAAGATTTAGGAGAAATTTACCCAACTAAAGCCTATCCATAAACTGCAGTACCAAAAGTGGTGTGAAAACATATTATTTTACCTCAAAAAACTCTCTTCGAGGAGTTTGGAGGTCACTGATCACGAATTGGAAGTCTGTTTGCAAGCAAAGGTAGTTTCAACCCTCTAAAACCACCCCCTGTTGCAATAAACTATTAAAATCATTCTTTTTTTTAGCAAATCACTAAAAAAATTCATAATAATGCGTTCGAAATGGTTTCTCATGGACTTTCGAGGTCACTGACTATAAATTTGAGATCTGTTTGTGTGCAGGGGTATTTTTAATGCTGATCAACTCTTTCACTCAACAGTATACAAGTAAATTCTCTATGGTTCTCCATGAATGAGAAAAAAATTCGTTCAAGTGCGTAACTTGAAAAAAAATTATTTTTTTTTGGAACATGTAAATCTAAATTAGAAATAGATTTCCTTATATACACCTCTGGCAAAAACGAAAATAACGGTCTAAATTTAAGTTTAAGTTTAATTTATATATTCGTGTGTTATTTACTAATCAATTAAATTAGTATATTGAGACCAGTGGTATAGTAATAGTTTTTTTTTTTATATTTTAAAATAATTTGCATAACAGAAGTTTCATNATATTTATTGTCTTTGTATATATGCAGATCTGTATGTGTCACTAAGAATTGTATTATTATTTTCTATTCAAATCGTAAAATAGTCGTTTGATTAAATAATTATAATGCTTTCGAAAAACAATTACACTAACAAATGAACACGTCAGTTTATAACAACGTTAAAAAAATTCGCAGTTTTTTTTAATTCGTAGGATTACTTAATCAGTAATTTATACTATTTAATTTGTCTTAGAGTAGTATTTTCAATAAATTCGCTTAGCACTTAACAAATATTAAAAAAAAAAAAGTGCACGCGTAATGTAGTCACATTTTATGTGCCCGCCTCAAGCCCGGAAAAAACTACAGAGAGAGCGTGCATCTCATCATAACAACCTATTGAAGGTGTTACCACAAACAAATCTGTAATGACCTCTTGTGTTTATAATAACTTTCTCATAATGATTTTTTTTCGACAAAAGAGAGTCAAATCGTGAAAATATTTAAGCAGAGTACAGAATACAAAATATTTATTTAAAAATTTAAATTAAAAATACCTACCTTACTTTTTTATATTTATTCCCTTAATTATAAAATTTCAAGACTCTTAAAAGAGTCAAACTTAACGAAAGTCGTCCCCTGACAAAGCTGAATGTGTACTTCGTGGCTCTCAAAAGTATCAAGTAACAACCGAAGCGAGCCACAAAACCTAAACACATAAAGTCAGCAAGTACCAGCCCCATAGCATGTAAGACAAAGAAGCTTCGCGCAAGGTGCATTTCTTTGCGCGGAATTTTAGTTAGTAGCTTTCCACCGCTCATTGAGTGTGGTTCTTAATTATTAGTTCTTTATTTCAATCTGAGTTGTTATAATTGCTTGATAAATTCATTGTTATTTATTGTGAAACTAAATAAAAAGAACAAGTATATCAGATTGAGCAGAATATTTTATTATTTGAAACCAAATAAAATTAATAATATCAAAAGAAGCAGTACTGAAGAATCATATAGAATTTAACATGCAAAAAGAAAAGGTACGTGAACACAAATATTTTACGAAGCCTAACATTTTCTTTCTTTTTTTAGCTTTTCCTTTCTCCAATATACAAACAAACAAATAGTTGGACAGTCTGCTAGTCCTGCGGCCCGTCAGGGATCGTGAGATTAAAAGTCAACTAACATCCAGTTTTTACTGGATGATAAAATTAAATAATTACGATTAGGGATTAAGTATTTAACATAAGTTTTAAATTTAAAAGTTATTTTATATAAAATTTTGTAATCCTTTTAAACTTTCGTATGTCTTTATTACCAGAGCAACAAAGTCCTGGAGATTCATCTCTACGTTTTTTATCGCCACAAAAATATAAATACATATTATACCTGTTTAAAAATCTGGAAGATTTAAGAGATTACTGTGAGGATACTGATCAAAAAGCTGATCTCTCACCCAATCGATTCTTTATTTTTTAATTTTGACGCTGCTGTTTCAATCTCGATAAATGTTCTGCGTCAGTTTCTTGACGCCTAAAATTGTATTCATTAGATGCACATAACGTTTTTTTTTTAATTCGCCCTCTTACGACTTTTGATATAGTTAAGACTTATGTGAGCCCTAAGGGCTGTTTTTTGTCAACATTATTAAGTTCTAATATATTTGTTGGCAAGGTAGTTCAACGCTGTTCAATATTGAGGTCCTAAGATTTAAGTTTACGCGCTTGATTAAATCTACCAATCGGTCATTAGTACGCCGAGTTTCAAGACAACCAATCGCAATGCGCTGCGTCTCTTTAGTTAGTCAATAGCTGTGTAAAGTAAGCAGCGGCTTGCTCTTCAGATGTAGCTGCGCGATGTAATAGCCAGTTCGTACTCGGTCGTTGAGCAAGGTGCACGCACCTTTGCACGAGCACACACATACGCCTCTTTTCAAAGNACCGCAATAAAAAGCTGTGGGCCCACACATTAAATTGGTACATGTACTTGAAAGTATAAAGAATCTATTATTTAAAAAAAAGAATAGGATCAACACGTTAAATTTTGAGAAAATAGCGAGGAAAACATCGAACATGAGAATTGTTTTGTTCAGGTACTGTAAGTGCGCATGCGCTGTACATTCATAAACATACAAGCATGAAAATTTAAGTCTAACACAAGTATAGGTATATAATAGCAGATGAGAGCAAGAGAGTACAGTGTTGTCAGCTTTATCGTGGCAGGGCCGTCATCTTTACACAAGGTACCTCGGGAAAACTAATAAATTTTTTAATATCGATTTTCCCAATGACTTTTCCGCGTATTATTGCTATTTTGTTCACACATGTGTATGATCAAAATGATTATAAAAAAAATATCACAAAGAATCATGTGTATGACAAGTACCCCACAGGGGCCCCTCAATAGATACGACACCAAACGCCCAAGCCTCCTTAACAAATTTTTTGTTTCCTTATTAAATTTTTTCTTGGTCTCTTCTGTACTAAAACAAATCCATACAATTATTATACATAATTAAACACAGTCGAAATTTCATTGTAAAATATTGGCAAAATACCTTCAGAAACAATCATTTCAACGTCACTACTGTCACTTAGAAACTCGTATTCTATTTTAGTGGAAGTGCCTACATAATAGAGAAGAGTACACATTTTTAGTTGATATGTTAGTGATAAATAGTTGATTTTTATGGCATCTCGTTTTGTTACAGCATAGCGAAACACTAGTCAATTTTATTAGAATGAAACTACTACGGCTTAGCTGGGACTTCCCTCTCTCTGACACACATTCTCTTTTTCTACTACTTACACAAATAGTATAATAACGCTTCATGTTTGAACCAGAGACACACAGCTTTGCCGCAGTCTGTGTTTTTTTGCTATAATTTGGCAACATTTAGCCATGCTGTGACTAAATTAAACATCATATAATTACGATCTAAGTAACAAATGCTCTCGATCGCATCTTAAAAATTTCAAGTATAGGTTATGTAAAAGTTCCTCGAAAAGTTCAAAGCTGATCGAAATGATGAAAAAAAGTATAAACCAATACTTACTAGGCATACCCACTTCTTCAGTTATTTGCAGACCATCATTGTGAGGCCATCCAATGATTTCCATAATTCTTTCAACTTAAGGGTATAAGTCAAATGTTTCTTCCAGGCTGTTACCTCTAGCAGTTTTTAGAGATCGGTACTATCCATACGCATGGCGTGATTTCAGCTTAACATCCTTCCACGTCTGTAAAAAAAGTTGTAAAAAAATTCTAACTTACCAAAGTTGAGTACATAAACATAAATATATATTTTGACGAGGAAGTTTTTCTTAAAACTCAGTTGTTTTTTTATAAAAAATAAAATAAATATATTACAATTTTTCAAACCGTTACATCTCTTGTGGAACCCTCCATTTTATTAAGGAGATTAGCAAGAACATCCCATTGCCTATTTTGGTCTTCTTTTCCATTGGAACCAATCAAATTGTTTGTAGCTAAGTTTGAGTGGCCCTCCATGTACGCAAAAAGAGGTCTTTTTTGAGCAGGAGTGATATTTTTTCTTGCATTCACAGCTTTCCTACATAGTTAGAAATAAATGAAATTAGTCTATCATTTTTTTAAGAAATCAGATTAAGATTCACTGTAAGTATAATTAAGGCTAATCAACAAAAAGTTTGACTAAGCTAACGAGGTAAGTGATTTTTTTTCGACAAAAGAGAGTCAAATCGTGAAAATATTTAAGCAGAGTACAGAATACAAAATATTTATTTAAAAATTTAAATTAAAAATACCTACCTTAACTTACTAATTCTTTGTTTTAGTTTTAAACAGTAGTTATATTTTCCTGGAGTTATAGCAGCCATCGATTGTACGCTTATAAAAATTTTTACTCCGAGCGACCATGAAGAAGCATACGTTGATCGCAAGAATAATAATTCTTTAAATATCCAGATGGTAAGTAAAATCAACGTATAATTGTGAGTAATTCTACAAAAAAAAAAATCGATTAGGTGACATAAAAAAAGGAAGTTTACTTAAAAAGTTATAGGGGTTGCAACTCTTTAGGGTCGAAATAAAACATAGAACTGATATTTTATAACGAACACTTCAGTGTTAAAATTATATAAATATTTAATTTTTTTAAGAGATATTCAGAAAAGTTCATTTCCAGGGGTGATTTTTAAAGGTACTGGTTACCCCTAAAAATGCTTCCTCACCGAAGCAACAAATTTATGTTTCTTATTTTTTAATGTTCTACAACATAAAATATATACTATAATACAGTTTCTTGAAAATCGGAGACGGGCACTGTTATTATTTATTTGATTTATAAAGAATGGATAAATATTTAAAATATAAAAATTATATTCAAAGCATCACTTGATATTTATTCTAATGTTCCTATAATTAGAATTAGTGACCTTATCCCTGCATACGGTACATGTATGTGTATATGTACTGTTCTAAGATAAGTATCTAATATCAAACGTCATTACCTTCCAGATCTGCGACATGAATTATAGAATATTATTTGTAAAAGTATGTAGCGCATCCACCAATGATCGATATGTATGGCGACACAGCATAATTCAAAACTACATGTATTATTTAAGATAATACGTGCCAGAAAAAGGACCCTACTGTTTAATTGGTGATCTAAAAACATGTGTAGAAGAGAAAAAAGGGGAGTCATTTGTCAGTAAAATAGTTTTGTAACTTTTCTACTATTTTAGATGGTGATAAAAAATCAATTAGTCGTAATTAAATACTTTAAGTACACATCTTCTAAAGAATACATATTCTTTGTATGGTAGACATAATACAAAATTACTACCTTAATCCACCCTCTATCTCATCTGCAAAATACGCTACGTTAACGTGTACTATTAATATGTATCAGATTTACTCGGTACATTTTTAATACCCAATCCTGATCAGCTTTGGTCAGCTCTACGCTGCCAACGCAATAATACGTACTCACGTAAATACACCATAATATAGTTACGAAAAGCTGACAAGAGCTGATAAAAAAATTTTTTTTAAACTTTGAAAGTTTAATGAATTAAAATTATTTTTTAAGGTAAAGGAGGTTAAACGTCATCTCGTATTTTATTGACACCGATACCAGATACAGTACAAGGATCTCCTGAAGACATCTATGTATACGTGAAACCAGATGCAAAATAGAACAGACCTTTGGAGTGTTCAAAGATATGTGGAGATGCTTGAATAATGCTAGAGCTTTACATTACAACCCCCATTTTAGCTCTGAGATAATTAATGCATGTGTGGTATTACATGATTTTCCCGAAGGTAAAAGTTTTTCAATTAAACTTTTTAAATATTATGTACGATGTATGGCTAATTATTACGAACTAAAAAACCAAATTAATTATTATTAGAATGCCTGTGCCAAACATAGTTACTTACAACATAAATGACATTTTTGGTGGTAGGAGATATGAAGAAGCAGATAATAAATATCAACTTCGGATAAGGCAACGTCAGCATTTAATTCATAACTATTTTCAATGACTAAGTTTAGTAAAATAAATCTCATAAGATAACCGCATGGCCTCAATTTTGTTTATTTCAAAGTGTTTATGTAACTTTAAAATTTCATTGATTTACATAAATCAAAATATTTTTTTTTTAATATACGTATAATTATAAGCAAACCAGTGGACAGTAGGTGTTTGTGTACCCAAGTATGAAGTTATATACTGAATAATTAATAAATAACGATAATCCAAAGCCTTGCAAAGATATAGTGAATTTCTAAACGTAACAAAGGCTCAAAAAATTAATATTAGGCAGTCTGAACATAATGTATAGTTCGAGTTCAGACGTAAGTGCTCGTGGCCGATCGAGGCTCGTTAGTGCAGCCTTTATTTGTAAGCTACATGACCTCTGAAATATAAAAAACAAGGGTGATTAACCTAAAATGTTTAATTTTCAGCCATAAATTTCAATAATATGTTTAAAAATGCTGTTTTCCGTTGAAAAAAAAAAAAAAGTAGCTTCTTTGTAGCTTTATTTATACATAGAGCTAAAATTAAAAACTTGGAAAAATTCGTATTTTTTCACAATTTTAAAATGACTTGGGCAATTTTCATTGGCTTGATCAAAACCTTTG
Source organism: Copidosoma floridanum (assembly GCF_000648655.2). The sequence goes on along the minus strand of NW_019379513.1, from coordinate 393,369 downwards.
AAATTATGTTAATAAAGTATGCCAAATTCATTCGTAATAAAAAAATACTGGGGTCAACGACTTAATTTTTTCGCAAATTGTTACATAACCGGGATTACACAATGTCGTTTTGCAAATGCTTGAAAATATGCTTACGTCATTACCCCCTAAAGAACGCGTGTGTGCTTTGAAATTCGATGAAATGTCTATAAAATCCGATAAAGAGTATTCATAAGCTCAAGATTTAATTGAACAGTTTATTGATACGGGTAAAAATCGAAATGGATCGAAATTAGCTAATCACGCGTTATTATTCTGTTTAGATAACATAAATGCAAAAAATTCTTTGTGCCAGTTATTGTCTTATGGTTTTAATGAACATAGCAAATCGTCCGAAGAACTGTACGATAATGTGTTTGAAACATTGAGGGCTTTATTTAAGATAGGAGCGAATGTTAAGGTCATTGTTTGCGACCAGGGTTTTAACAATCAAAAACTTGCCGGGAAATTATTAAATTCATCCGTTAAAGAACCATTTTTATTTTGATGATCGTTAAATTTATGTAATTTTTGATTGGCCTCACCGTATTAAAAGATTGTTCGTTCAAATGAGATCTGATAGGTATATATATCTTGAGACGTGAAAGCTGGACCTAAATAACTGTACATTAAGCCTATTAGGGTATTTAAATCAAAGCCATTTCACACCAAACAACTTTTGAGTTTAAATCAGCTATGCAACTGTTGAGCCGTCGAATGGCTGCTGCTGTTCATACTGTTTCTCAGGATTTTTTTGGCTTGGCATCTGATACCATGGCAAAATCTGTAAAAGTTATCGAGACTTTAAATGCTGTAATAGATGCATGTAACAGTTATTCTCTGCACTCAGTTCACAGTTGACAAATAGAAGCGCCCTTTATCTAATGACAATCCAGAGATGCTGGAACGCTTAAATTCATTTATTGATTGGTCTGAAAAATAGTATACTGTGGTTGTAACTTAAATTTCTGCGGGTAAAACTTACATTAGACGCTCAAGATCACCTTGTTTAACTGGTTAACCTTAAACAGTAAGAGCTTCAACTTTAATTTATAAGGATTTAAAAGCAGATTTTCCTAATTTTGCGCTTGCGACAGATTTTTGCAACCAAGATAGCATTGAACATGCTCATTTTAAATTTCAACGAAGATGTGGTTTTAATTTTAATCCTACCTGCAGAATGTATCGTTAAAGTTTAAGACACGTTTTATCAACTGATGACCTTGGTACTAGTAAGTGGGGTAACGTTGTTTTAAATGAAACTCACTCATCGGTTTTATTAAGTGCTAAAACGCTGAATATTAATGAAACAACATTGATGGTACCCTACTTATAACAGTGAACAATTAAATTTTGATAAAAATCTCAATATTAAATACTTAATTGTAATTATTTAACTTTATCATCCAGTGACAGCTGGATGTTTGTGGACTTGAGTCTCACGCTCCCTGACGGGCTGCGGGACCAGCAGTATGTCCAACTATTCGGTTGTCTACTTTCCTTAGTGTAATGTGATTTAAGATTTGTTTATATAGATGTGTGTGTGTTAGAATAATCAAAAAGTCAAATACCTGGTTTTATTCTCTTTGGTTGTATTAGACTTCATTGCTATCAGTCCGTCGTCCGGCGGTTCTTTCCCCTTTTTTATTTATAGTCACTTCAGGTAAATTGGTTTAATAATTTTACTCACTTTCACTTTATTTGATTTGTTGTTGATTGATTTATTTCTAATTAATTCAGATACAAATTGATGATACAAAGTAATGAGGGAAAAAAGCTGTCAGTCACTGTTTAGTGAGCTACCTGTTTAATGAAGTACTACACTCAATGAGCGGCAGCTGGCTACTAACTAAAAACGCCGCGTAAGGAAATGCACCTTGCACGAAGTTTTAGTTAAACTTCTTTGTCTTACTTGCTATGGGACCGGTACTTGCTGACTTTGTGTTTAGGCTTCGTGGCTCGCTTCGGTTGTCACTTGACACTTCCGAGAGCCACGAAGTATACAGTCAGCTTTATTACGTGACGACTTTCATCAAGTATGACTTTTGTAAGAGTCTTAAAGTTTTATCATAGGGAATAAAATAGAATAAGAATAAAAATTTATTTATTTACCCAAGTCGTCACTTAACACGCAACCTACGTGAAGAAGAAAGTGCAATGTGGCCTGAATGTAACTCTGCTGAAGTTGACGAAATCAATGAGCTTCTAAACGTTGCTGAAATAATGCAATCATTTGTACTTACTCATCGATTTCACCGCAGCGCCAGATTTTGAAGAAAAATACTTATTTAAACAAAGTTGATCACATTTCTTAGTGGCCATGCTCGTAAAGCATTGCTAATGAAAAATAGGTGTTCTGATTCTAAAAAAATTATGTGTAAGCCTTTGACAGAAAAATTAAGTGACAGAAAAATATATTTAGAAAAAAGGGAGTATCTTCATTCAGATCGGAATTTACCCAGCGTCAGTCATTTAACCGGAGTGAGTGACTACTTTTTTAAAATAATTAGTTGCCAATTTCATGCTTTTAACGACCACTAAGCAAGTGTTTGGCATAAAAGAAAATTGCTTTTAACTTTCAAAGAAATAGTCGAAAAATACACAAATCAGAGATTTCCTGAACAGTTCGATAAAACCAATAAATGTTACAACCACAAATTATCCGTGTTAAAAAAGATGTTATAAGTTTAAATTTATCGGAAGACAAGTGATCACAATCATAGTAAAAGGCACGATTTACATAGTGAGTTTGTCACTAAAAATGAGAAATTGCTAATCGTTAAACATTGATAATATGTCGTTTATACATAAAAATATCTAGTTTCTAGTTATGAGCTAATTTAGTGCTTTAGAAATATGAAAACATTCAATTTTTCTAGTATTTTATTTTTCAAATGATTTATAACGAAATATTTAAGTTTCAATATCGGTTTCACTTGTTAAAAAATTAATAATTTGGTTAGTTGTTATTCAATGTTAAAAAGTAACTTTTGGATCATGTGCTAAGTACATACGGTTATAATATTACACAATTTTGTGAAGTTGCATATTTTGTCAATTATATTACTAGTGCAAAATAACGTCAGCATACTGCATGTCACAGTTGAAGAATCGTTCAGAAAAAATTTCACACTTCAGACTGTATTATTATTAATGACATCACGAAATTTTGAATTTCTTAAAAGTTTTCCAATTATAAATTTTAAACATTTTTTATTCTTTGTGCATTATAAATGTTTAATTAGTATTTTTTAGAAAATTCTGTAGAAAAAGTTTGTTTTTTCTGTGCCAAAAAATAAAGACTCTTTTTGTGTTGTATATCAAATTTAGTACAGGTTAGTATTATGATTATTATTATTTTTATTATTATTATTATCATTATTATTACCTGTAGTAAATTCACATCAGTTTATACGTAAACTGGGATAAAAACGATAGGATGCGCTGATGTATATGATAGGAGTCATGAACTCAAATTTCCGTAAAAGTTTGTTCACTGTACGATATTTATTGTCTTTGTATATATGCAGATCTGTATGTGTCACTAAGAATTGTATTATTATTTTCTATTCAAATCGTAAAATAGTCGTTTGATTAAATAATTATAATGCTTTCGAAAAACAATTACACTAACAAATGAACACGTCAGTTTATAACAACGTTAAAAAAATTCGCAGTTTTTTTTAATTCGTAGGATTACTTAATCAGTAATTTATACTATTTAATTTGTCTTAGAGTAGTATTTTCAATAAATTCGCTTAGCACTTAACAAATATTAAAAAAAAAAAAGTGCACGCGTAATGTAGTCACATTTTATGTGCCCGCCTCAAGCCCGGAAAAAACTACAGAGAGAGCGTGCATCTCATCATAACAACCTATTGAAGGTGTTACCACAAACAAATCTGTAATGACCTCTTGTGTTTATAATAACTTTCTCATAAAAAGTAATTGAAAAAAGTGTGTTTCAACTTCGATGACAGAAATAAACGAGCACGTTTTGTAACGTGCGATTTACCATTTTTAAACGATAAACCTTCAGCTTAAGTGGCATTACACAAATGATTTTTTTTTTTTTTCATATTGGTGCTAATAAACGAATTTTTTAAGTTGTACATGTACCTAACTGCAAGTTTTTTCAAGGAAATTAAAAGGTAACATGCACAACAACAGACGCGTTGTGTGAGTTCTGTAAATCTCAAGAGGTCGTGTACTTTTTTTTATAAAGTGTAAGAAATATTTCAGAATGATTAAAAATTACTGTGTCATTGTACACATTAAATAAAAAAAAAAGTTGGCTGAAATAACTCCCAGTTACTCATATTTATTAGACTTTACAGCCTCTTCGGGGTTCCTAAATAAAATTTTAACAAAAAAACAAAAATATTTGACGCATAACTATAGATTATACTTATCGTGAAACAACTTTTCACTTAATTCGTCAAATGGTTTTAGCTACAAATCGAACAGGATTTTCTCGGTAAGTTATCTAAAAACCGTTATAAAAGCGCTCTTAAAAAATATTTATGTGAATATAAGAAGTAGATCAGAGCTTACTAATGCTTTCAATATAAGTTTTTTTAATTTCAATTGGTTATCTTAGTTCGTATCCTAATGCTGTAAAAATTAAAAAAAAATTGTGGTCACAGGTAAAACATAATGTGTTAGTAATCATAAAAAAAAGTATAAACACTGAAAAAGTGTAAATAATAAAACAGTATTCAATGGAATGTTTTGCTAAATAAATAAAAAAAAAAAACTTTCTCCGAGTTAGATTAGAACCAAGTGCCGTAAAACAAAAGTCTGGACATGAGAGCTAGCCATCTGAGTTATCAACGCATGGGGTACAGAAAAATTAAAAGTGACTTATGTTTATTGTAAAGTTCCAAAGCTTAAGATTTAATTTAAACTTTATCGTATTAACAAATATAAATTATTTCAAAAATAAAAAACACTTGAGCGCACTAGGGCATTTGGGTAAAGGTGTTCGTATATTATTAAATAATATTACTCATGACAAAAAGAAGATTTGAGCGTACTGTGTCGTTTTGATGAATGCGCTCATTTATTATCCAGTAATTTTACTTCTCATAAAAGTGAAGAACAATTGAGTGCACTGGGTCATTGGGGTAAAGGCACTCCTTTATTACTAAAGCAAAATAGTAAGTTAATTGTGTTGAGCTCATTATTTTTGGAAAAGTGAAACGAAAAATTTTAATAACTTGATAAGTATGTTTTTGTTTCTACAGTTGAATGAATGACATACCGCATTTAAAAATCTCATCTTGCTTTCACGGAGGAAAAGCGAGAAAAGTAATACTCGCAGCTCTTCTCCGTGCGTATGAGTATACAACTATAGCTATAGATATGTAGCAAGTTGTATGAATATACCTTCCCCTCGCTATCAACGATGCACACATTTAAAATTCTCATATCTCACTCACCCATTTCTCCTGAGCTCTCCCGCAAGCTAAGCCCTTACCACGCCGATACCTTGAGGGTCGCACTGGAGAGCCGCTTTCATTAATCTTACGTCACGCTGGAGAGCGTGGTAAGGGCGGTCTATACTCGGCCAAATGTAACGCGACTGGGCCCGACGGGATCCCGGTTAGATACATCAAGGAATGTTTCCCGGTGATACTTGCAGTGCTTCTGCACAACTCCGACTGCTTGCTGCAGTCGGCTGAGTTATCAGACGCGTGGCATGTAGCAACGGTATGCCCCGTACCCAAACGTCGACTGCCCACCGAAATGGGCCACCTGCGACCCATCAGCATTTTTCCGGCGCCCTCTAAAGTCTTTAAGGCTGCAGTGGTGGAGCCGATTTTCGATTATATTTAACGCACTGATCTGATCGATCTTTTCCAGTCGGGCTTCAGAAAGCATCACAGTGCTCACATCGAAGATATTCGAGGGGCCGCGGACGATCAGATAATTACATTGCTTGACGCCGTTGACTTTCTTCAGGCGTTTGACAGGGTAAATGTCGGCAGGGGCGGTGATTCCACTATGGATGGTATGGAACGCTCCATACCATGGTGATGTGATGGTATGGAATTCCATACCTATGAAAGTATCCCAAATTTTTGCGTGAATTCTCGCATAAAATCTGAGGAAGTCAGTAAATAAAAATCGGTTGGCTTTAATGGTGAATAAAAGCAAACAAAATGAGAAAACTCGTAATTTTCAAAGGATATCAAGTAAAATACTTACAGCACTTCATTTAAAATTAAAATTTTAAGGATCATCAAATACACAAATAATTTGAAATAAGTGTGATAAAATATTTTAATAAAAATGTTTATAATTATCATTACATTTGAAAAACAGATTGTCTCCTACTACAACGATTGATAAAAACATTTATCAATGCCTCAAGTTGAGTAAGAGTGAACATAAGTAACAGCGAGAAATGCGTGTTACTCTTTAGTTTAATAAATATAAATCCATATTTATATCACCGAAGGCCATATTTGAATAATTATATTTTTACTAAAGTGATTTTTTGTAAAAATATTACTTTATACTTTGTACTAACCTTTATTAACAAACAATTTTTCAAGTATAATTAGGCTTTTTGGTTATGTTGGTTTAAGAACTTAGAATGATACACTTGCACTTAAATATTTTGATTATACAGTGGATTATACTGAAATTGATGAAAATTCCCCCCCCCCCTCTCTGCCCCATACTTATGTTGAAGCCCATTCCATACCATGAAAATTTAGGTTGTGACGCCCCTGAATGTCGGCCTTGTTGCTGGAAAGCTCGAGAGGATGGGATTCTCTGACTCATCATGTGCCTGGATTCGATCATACCTTACTGACTGACGACAGGTCGCCGTGGATGGTGGAGGTGGGGCGGTAGGTCTTCTCCTTTGGGCCAATTTTCGGGTGTTCTGCAGGGCAGTATTCTTGGCCGGCTAATTTTTTCACTTCATATAAACGATGTGCTGTCCATTCTTAAGCATTGTAAGTACCACATATGCGTATGACTAGCTGCGCAAGCAGAGGAAACTGCTCGTTCCTTGCCTCTGTGAATGATACTTCCAAACCAGAGATATGGACGACGAAGTAACATATGTTCATAAATAACCTCTACAGCGTGTCCTATAGTTCATAGAAATTATTATGAAAAGTAATAAATTGGAGGCTATAATCGTACTGCCATTCTTAAAAAATAGTTAGCTAAATATTTTTTCAAATATTACTGGATTTCAGAATAAGTATTTAACGTACAAAAAAAATAAAAAAGAAATGCCTTGAAGTCAAAAGTCTGTGCAGTTGAATAGCATATACTTAATTACATTTACAGTATGTAGAAAGAAAGACTCATACCGTCGCTTTCGTATACACCTAGCTATAAAGCTATAGCTAACACTTCCACTCTACTCATAGGCGGAAATTCGACGCGTCTTCAATGTGTGCGCCTATATGCACATTTTCACTTAAGGTGGCTCCTCACTATAAATCCCACAAGAAAAGTAAGCATGCTGCAACACAGCTTTTCATTGGCTGTGGAGGTTCTTGACTAAAAATGGATAGGTACCTATAGTCCCTTCAAAAGAAGTTTAGTCACATCTACACCGTTGACCTATATCGTACAATACAGTGACCCGAGCAGACGTATGTATACAAAAAGTACATAAGTGAGACCGCATTAAATTATTTTCTTAGTTCAGCGTCTCATTTATTTTTATTCTAATTACGATTCCCCACAACTCCTATGCATTTTACGTACAACTTTCTGACCAATTCAAACTACGCGGGCTACGGGGCTACCGCTCTTCGGTGTAGCAGACACCCCACACCTTTCATCTGTTCCGTGACTTGCACAGTTATCTACTATTTTCACAAAATATCCTATAAAACCCATGGTAATGTCCAAGTACCTGAATGTCGTTGGAAAGATTCTGATTTCTTCTATCTGCTACATGGTTTTCTATCAATAACTACAGTATCTTTGCTGAGATATCATACAACCTGCGCCACCAATTTTGCGACCCTCCATAAGAGGCTATGTTACAGAGTCTATTTTCCAGTTAGTTTTGTTCAACAATTTTGGTGGTGACGAGGTCTAAAATTTTGGGAAAAGACTCCTTGCACCTTCAAGAATCATCCTTTAAAATATCATTTAATACTCCAGTGTTTTGATTTAGTGAGGAGCCACCTTAAATCCACTCCTTTAGTCGTAGGTGCATACCCGTACCATGCTTCTCAAATAAAAAAAAAAATCTACACCTGGTTCCGCCACTTAGCCACTATACGGTACTCGAACCATCGAAAAAAGTAGGCACACTCCGTAGCATATTGCAACCAGGCAGCAATCTCCCTACTAATCTATGCCCCGAGCTTCCTAAAAAGGTAGTTTTCTTCACGTTCTATATATATATATATATATACACGCACGTCATCTACAATAAGAATAAAATCAGAGAATACAGAATACAGTCAGTTACAAATGATAAGCTAGCTCTTATACAAATGTTAACCATTTTTGAGAGTACCAGCCTAGTTAAGCACCCAAAAAAACTATTGACGCTAGGAGTGCAAGAAAATTTTTGTATGACACTCATTTTGTCCAATTTAAATACAGTAACAGGTTTTATCGCATTGTACTCTGCGACAGTTGCACAAAGGTTTTGCTCCTATTAATTAGAGTTTTAAATTTCTGATTAGGCACTTTATGAAAATCATTTTCGTATACTTATACTAATTATTATTCTTATGAAAAAAGGTAAAACATTACAATTACCATTGTTTTTTATCGAAAGTCTAATATTAACCATGCGTATGTTAATACCAAGCTGCATATTGCCAAGCTGCATATTGTTACAAATCTTATTTTTTGTGAATGTATACACCTTCAATATTAGTCTAGGTGAGTAAAAAATAATGCATTTAAAGCCTAATTAAGAATTGTAAAAACATTATTTTTTAGAAATTCAGGAACTTTTTACTCGAAACCGAAGGGGTATGGGGATAGACACCCCAATCAGTTTTTTGTTCAGAATGAACCAAGAAATGTGAAAGAAATATTTTTTGAGACAGCATAAATTTTTTTTATTTGTTAGTAAAAATTGTTACTTACAATTATTTATTAATAAATAAAGTCAAATGTCGTTGTTTAACAACTCAGGAGGTCAAAATGCATCGACTAGAAAAGAAATTTTCATGGACCTTCATCAGCCATGGTAATCTATTAGCAAACTTTCACTACACGTGGCTAAACGGGTAGAAGTTGTATGTGAGCGTAAACTAGAGCCTTAAAACACGCCAATGACTGGCATGACTACATAACGATATTATGTAATTTAAAGGCTTACTTTAAAGTCTGAAAGAGCAGAAATGTAAAATCTATATGATAGTAATACAGACAATCTTACCCATACATATACATATTGTTAACAAGCAATTAGGTGTGATAAATAAATTGGAATCGGAACTAATTTATCAGCACCCCGTACAGGCTGATTTCGTAAGCTGAGAGAGTAGACTTGTAGAAAAAATGAACAGTGTAAATTACACTGTCGTATCATTCTTGTATTTTATTAAATTGAAATAAACATCGGGAAACTACGTTAAGATGTTGTTTTTCGGTTGAGATTTGATTGATTGAGTACTTGGTTGAAACGACGATGAAATAAATCAGAGACGCATCGGATGAACTTTCTCGACACAGCCAGAATATTCGGCAAAAACAATATAAAGTGAAAATCTGCAGTGGAGTTTTTCATCAAAAGAATTTGAGAAACGATGAATATCNATTATTAAATTGAAATAAAATAGTATGTATTAAAAAATAAAGTAACTTGGAAAATGAGTGATCAACAAAAAAAAACTGTGTGGTCCCTCAAGAAACCTCGAATTGTTTACTATGTCAATGGTTGTACGAGTAGACTAATATTTATATTATCTAAATGTATTATTTTGTGATTTTTTAGGTGATAAAAAGAACAATAAGGTGTTTTGGGTGATGCGCTGTTTGTTGGCCAAGTAAGAAGAAGGTTTTTAGGAGGTTCCGGCATGAAATAAAAAATTTTAGAAAACGCTGAAAAAAATTACGTTTTTTTTTAGAACATTAAGGACGATTTCCAGGACCAGCGGTTCTCAATCAAAATTTATGTAAGTTGAGAATCTCTTTTTCGTTGCATGAGAAAATGATCCGCAGACAAAAAAAAAACTTGGCGATACTGCAACATATCGCCACCGACTATAAATATGTACTCTGGCCGTTACCGTTAGGTGCCGCGAGGCGAGTATAGAGACTTTCTGCTTGGGTTTACATTTACAATCGGGTTATGTATACGACAACAGAAACGCCAAATAAAGTAAGAAATTTAAAAATCATTTAAATATGCCGTTTCCCAGAACAAAGGTAAAAGTGAAAACTTTTTGGATGTTTGGATATTTATGCGTAAATACAATACTTAAACAAATTATATAAATCATGTTTGTTTTTAATTTGATTATTTAAAGATAATAGTGGTCTTCCTTGAATATTTAAAAGTTAAAGAATTTTAGCAAAATTATTTTGATAATTTTATTATATGCATCCTGTTCTATTAAACTTTTTAATTTTCAAAAATAGAGCAAAAATTATCGTACATGCATATTGATTTATCATAGAAGTTGATGACTCCTAAAAACAAAATATCAACACGATTTTTTTGCCATATAATTATTTATTTACTAGCATGTACTTATTATTTTATTTATTTACTTTTAAATGCAAGTTTACTTGGGCAAATTTGAGTTGGGCTTTTTTTCGTGACCGTCGTCTGACTGTTCTGTACTCAGTAAGTTACAGGATGTTGCAGTGTTGCCAAGTTGCTTGGGGCGTCTGCTTCTCTCTCGGTGGAGGCCAGATAAGGTGTTATTAAAATTATTGTTACTCAATAATTGATATGGAAAGGCTTATAAGACTTGTACTCATTTTTTTCCTAAGGAATTTGTTTATTACATAAAATTTTTTGGGGAAAATACTGCGAAAATTCGTTAAGTTACGCTCGAAAGTGTGCGTTTTTTCGCCAAGATTATGGCTAAAGATATACTGCACTGTTAAATCGACAATCTTTAAAACTGAATAGTTCGCAATTTAGTAAGGAAACACCTGTTGAAATTTTGCACACGTGTAAATAATACTTTTATTTCACACACATTTCAATTTCAGCAAATTCTTACGAAAACTACTATACTCGGAGATCGTCCGTAAGTGTGTCTTAATTTTTAAAATTTTTTTTCAAAACGTGTTATTAAGATAAAAACTCATTAAATTTTACAATTTAACGTAGTTGCTGCTCTTATAAGGGTGACTAATTTGATTTTACTCAAACATTCAAATAAATCAAAAATGTAAAAGCAGTTGAAAAATTTCTTCTAAGAAGCTTACTAAGAAAGAATAAACGAATTAAAAAAAATTACATGAAAAACTTTTATAAAGTCACATTAAATCAAATTTAATAAGTGACCCCTTTAAGAACTTATGTGAAATTGTAGAATTAAATGATCGATTACTTTCTTCAAAATATGTCTGGAAAGAGTACTGAACAAATTCATACATATGTACGATAGACACAAAATTACAACCTATAAAAATCTTAGCTCTTATCTTAAAAAGAACAAGAGTTTTGAATTTTTCAAATTTCTAGCAAAAGCGATGATTTTTTTGCAATTTATGGGGTTACCGCTGGACCAATCGTGCTCATCCACTGGTTACTTTTTTTGTATTTTTGCGACTCATAAGATTATTAAGCGCTTTTTTTTTAACTCTATCCTACTACGTGTGAAATAAAAAACTGGTTGTGGCCATTTTTACCACTTTTTTAGGTCATTTTCTGTTGTTGAAAAGTGTTCGATTTTAATTTTTTCAATTTGTATCGTAATAATCTGCTATGGTAATTTTTCTCTGAACTCAGAATGAAGAACTCCAAAAAGCTAATTCTATCACACTAATAGAGCATCTTCTGATAAACAATTTTGTCCCGCACAAGATTTTTCTACATGCTACAGTAGATAAACAAGGGCAACTCCAACACACCTGTGCTGCAATCGCCATGGGGACTCCGACACATCTCCCCCCTTTGCTGCATTTGTACACTTGAGGGAGATCGATTGATTACGCGCGAAGTTTAAAATCAACCAGTTGAAGGAGGTTATGTTATGGAACCAGCCAATAGTAATTACATTTTTGAATTTCGCGCGTAACGAATCAATGTCCCTCGAGTGTACTTCTCTCTCTGCGCGTGGTGCGTGAGTTTTGTGGGAGTTTTGAGCTTTCTCTTGCACAGCTTCTTTTATGTGCGCGCTGCTTGGTATAATCGGCGCGCTGCTTGAGTTTTTTTTTTGTGGGGGGTGGAGCTCTCTCTTGCACAGCTTTTTTTATCCGCGCGTGCTGCATTATTTTGGTACCCAGAAGCAACTTGAACGCTCTCTCACTCTCTCTCTGTTTTCGATGCTTTAGTTTACAGGAAGTTTTTTTTTATGCATTCATTATTTCTTATGGCACATTAAGAGTTGATCCCAATACTTATTCTTTTTTGTGCATGTTAGGGATCTGTTAAGGAAAATAATGAGTAGTTATTTTGAATATTATTATAATAAATTTATTTAAAAATCATGGAAATCTCACAATTACAGTGACAGTTACAGTTACAGTTACAGTTACAATTACAATCACAATTACAATTACAATTACAATTTTATTTAAGTTTGTACATATTTGCATTTTTTAAATGATAATTCTGAAAACGATGGTCTCCAGCAAACTCTCTTCCTTGGACTATCTTCCGTAGAAGTCTTTCTTTTTTTAACTGTCGGACTATCTTTGGTAGAAACCTTTCTTTCTTTTAACTGTCAACATAATGCAAAGTGTCTCTAGCGACATATTGTGGTAGGGTGACGATCCCATAAGGTTGACCGCTGCTATCGACCCATTTACTTCAGGTGAGACAGTAAGGTCTACCTCAGCTATGGACTTATCAGCTGTAGGTGATTCTGATATGTCAATCACTGGTTTCACCCTTTGAACTGGTGATGTCAGATCTATCACTTTAATGATATCCGGTGTCAAACTCCTCGCTGACGTCGGATCGATGTATGGTATTGGTGCCTGCGGTTCTTCCAGCGTGGAAGCTAATTGAACAAAAAAATGAATAAGAATAACATTGAAGAGAAAAAAAAAAAAAAAAAATTTACCAAAAATGAAGGTTATCAACGACGGCGATAGTACCTCGTCCTCTGGTGGCACTGTTACTTGGTTGGCCATTTCAATTTCTCTGGCGTGTGAAAAAATTGAATTAGAAAAAGTTGCCAATTCAAGTGATATTGGTACTCCTCTAATTGAGTTAATAGACCATGGAAAGCAATTTGAAAATTCGGTTTGATAGTCTAAAAAAAATATGAAATGTATGAAGAAGACAAAAATTTTCATTTTTTAATTTAAAAAAATTAACGTACCGAACAAAGCGATGTCATCCGTCGGCAATTCTGATCCGATGGCTAGTGAAGGAGGTGTCAGTGCAGGAGAGTATGACAACAAAATGTCTTGGAAATCTGGAAAAATTTTTTTTGGATTTAACAACAACTCTAATTCCATTGAGATCCTAATACTATAAATGTTCATAAGAATGACACTACAAATGTATATATCGATATTCACTAACAAAGTGTAAAGCAACTTAAAACAAAACTTACCACAGACAGTTGTATTATCAAATACCAACGATTCAACTGCTGATGACGATGTAGATGGAGATGATTCTTTTTCAAGACTTTCAAAATAAGTTCGCAGATCAAGCACTTCCTCCTCGTATATCTTCGGAATAGAAGGGGTCGGATCAACCACTAAAGAGAGATCCATCTCATCCACATCCTCATCCTCAGTGTCCGGGATTGTTGTTGCCTCTCTTATCACAGGCTGCAAGTCTTCCCATTCGAACGCTGGAATTTCGTCTAGATATGTGGGTACTATTTTTAATAAAAAACACACACGCACAAAGATACTCACGATAAGACTCACAATATTAATCTTGTTTCGACTGACTATTTTTCAAACGCGTCCCTTCCTTATATACTCCTTGGCATCACTGTTCCGAAAATAATAGTAAAAGACCTATGCCCCCCTCCTCTACACTTTACTTAAGCTCTATGTGAATCAGTTCAACTCTTTGAGAAGCAGAAATTTTCGAAGCGATGCAGAAAATCGTCAAAGTCGTAAAAATTTTATTCGTGAAAGTCGCACATTTTTTCTTCTAAACGCACGTACAAAATACCCTCCCTCCCATGCTTCTTCTTTCCTATGCCATTATATTGGAGAAAGGAACCTTTTGCTAAGTAGCTCAGTTTACTCTTTCGCACAGAAGCAAACAGTAACAGCTACTGAGTGAACAAGTTCCACTTCAGAAGAGTTCAACGCATTAGTCAAGTTTTGTTACAAAATTAAGGTAAGCTGGAAATAATTATTTTAATTGTAGCATTTTTTTCAAACTATTTATAATTTTGTATTTTTTAAACTATTTTTAATTATTCTTGGCGCAGCAATGATGCCGAAAATAATTATTATTTGATTGTTCTTTGCGCAGCACTAATGCTAAAAATAATTTGTTTCTTTTCTATTATTGATTATCTTTGGCTCAGCAATGATGCTAGGAATAATCATACTCTCTTTCTTCCGCAGAATAGCGATTTAAAAAAGTTGTTCAACTCGAGAGAAAATAAATAATCAGTTTTAACTATGTACAATGTATGTTTTTTTTTTTTTTTTCGGATGGTCAAGAAAAAAACTATTGGAGATAAACGTAGATACGAGCCATGCAAGATACTTCGGGCTTTAATACGTGACATAAACGAATTGGAAAGGCAACCTCTGGAAGAACCCATAGGAACAGTACTTGAAGAGCAACTTACTTTGCTTAAAATCTTGGAAGTTTTTTTTTTGTTTTCCGCCGTAAAATTATGATGAATAATTGAGTATTAGCATTTGAATACTATATTTTAGTATTGTGTGAATTTGAAAATGTATTATGTATTATTATTCTCTATAAGGCGTGACAATTTAATAAGTTTTTTTCGGGATTTACATGAAAATGATGAGCGTTGCCCGTAAGCTGAAAAACTAAAGCTTGGCTGCTGCCTCTCCTCTTACCTCTCTCTCCACTACATAAATATATGGTCTAATCTGACCGCGAGCTCTATCCCTCTCACTCTCATAGCATATTATGCAAATACCTCTTTTTAATTTTTATTTCGTTATTTTTAGCGAGGCCGAAACAAAATAAAAGACCTTATCGATAGGATATTTTCTGCTTTGAAAGTTTCATTGTTTTTAAAATATTAGCGTAACAATTTTTAAACGCTATGTGACGACAACAGACTCAGTTTTCAAAATTTTTAATATTTTTGCCATAATCAGCGATGTTGATTACGTCTAACAAAAATACCCCCTACGGTAGAAATTGTGAGAGTCAGCAACTTACATTTCCTCGTCTACTAAGATACGACCAGGTCCTGGCCAGGGTGTATGTATATGGGTCATTATACTGAATTAATCATGAACAAAACCACTGGGGATTGT
>NW_019379513.1:326865-351659 GCF_000648655.2 Copidosoma floridanum | reverse complement strand
TTATTGAAAATGTTACATCTATCGAAGAACGACATTTTAATTCTAGAAAAGTCTTTTATTGCTAAATAAACGTTAAGATAAAAGCAAAGAGCTCTTATTTAATTGAAAAAATTTTAATAAGCAAATATTTATTAAAGAATTAATAATTTCCAACGTTACGGTACGTCGTATTTATATATCATGTAAAATTTTTTTTTTTAGTGTACCTATAATAACATACATTATGCGAGTTGTAAAAATAATAATTTTATTGAGAAGTTCCGAGAACTTACATTAAATATCGGGACTCACGTAATCATTACTCGATTTGTCACTTTAAACAAGTAAAAACTCAGTATCAAGCGATATTTAGCTGTACAAATATTTTTAATACTTACCTATTTAATGAGTAATATATTATCGGACATAATAACATACTTAACTGTCCAAAATTCATAACAAAATCTTTTTTGAAGGAATACAGCGCATCGGAAATATATATAGGTATATACGTGCATGCAAGAGCTGCAGCGATAGCCGAGAGCCGAGGGACTCAACTCGAGAGCTCAGGTAGGAGGCAGCCAAAATGTATATAGTTATACCCATGTGTACGCACATATTCCTTCCCCTTCTACTAGGTACCTATCGTACGCACATTTTGGTCTTCCTCTCCGCTGCTGTAAACGTGCGTATAGTTCGACTGGTCTACCGCGACGGGGCGCTCAAATCAGTGAAAAAAAAGCGACACACTCTCTACCATAGGCGCTGGCAATCTCCTTTCTAATCTCTGGTAGCGTTCTCAACAAGATTGGAACGGATTATTGGAGGAAGAAGAAGTCGAAGAATCTGAAAAAGCAATTGAAAAGGAGCGTGCTGAATCTCAACCGCTCGCACTTAAATTTGTTTAACCACCACCACCACCTCCTCCACCACCACATGCAGAGACTCAACCGCTTTTACCGCTCACACTTGAATTGGTTCAAATACCACTACCTCCACCACCACCACCACGTGCAGAGACTCAAACACTTTCACTGCAAGTAGAAAAAAATACATCACTTGAAGTGGCGCAACCATCTCTACCTCACTATTAGTTGATGTCTGCACTACCAGCTTTATATCAACCATTGCCCAAAAACTATGAGGAGTGGAATAATGATGACAAAAATTTGCTGATGCTGAGAGTGCAGATTTCACTAAAAAAAGAAAAAAATCAAAGTAATCGATCGAGAGAGACGAAAAATGATAAATGAGCGTAAAAAGGCGCTTGAAAAATTTTTTAAACAAGAAGAATTAAAAAAACAACAATTTGTCTGTTAGAGCTCTTACAGTTTCTTCTGCCATCGCCTTCTGGACGTGGGCCAGCACTATGTATTTGGTTAGCCAATCCTGTATTGATAGAATGTGTGTATTATTGTGTGCCGACTGTTTGTTGATTGGCCCGTAGAAGTCTATCGATATCTTTTCGAATGGTCTGCTCGGAGTGTCCGTAATTAGCATGGCCTGTTTTGTTTTTACTCGCACTAGCTTTTTCGTTTGGCATGACGAGCAGCCGAGTACGTATTGCCCCACGTCAGGCCTCATATTTCTCCAATAGAAGTCTTTTGATATTTTGCTATACAATTTATTAATACCCTGGTGTCCTCCTACTGCTAATTCATGATATTCCTTCATTAGTTTATATCTTTGGTCTGCTGGTGGCACTACTAATGTATTTGTGTATAACGTAGCACTTGTTTTTATTCCTTTAAGGATTTCCTCAAGTTTTTCGACTACGTATGACCATTAGTTGAGATTTAGTATCAATAAATCTCTTACCAATCCTATTGCTTTTAATTTTTTCACCATTACGAGTGATCTAAGGGCTATCACGCATTTCTTTAAATCGGATCTTAGTGCTGAATCCTTGAAGTGGGTTTTAGCGTACATCCGAATAACGCATACTTTCCTTATTTTGGATAGCATGACGTCACATGGAATGAAATTTAATAATGTTACTTTAACTTTATCAAAAATACAATTCTTTTTTTTTTCGTTGATTAACTTACTAATGATAAACATTTTCGTTTCTGAAAAAATAATATTTCTTATTTATGTCTTACTCTTAAATTTATAATTTATGTTGCTTTTTTTAAACTGAGTTTGATTTTATTGCATGCTTTGAAATAATAGTTTATTAGCAAATCATTTTATAAATACATAAAATCAATTTAACTATTTATAACATGATACTTATACCGTCTCTGGAGGCTACGTCACTTTAATTCTACAGTAATAAATAAAAATACTTAAAGAATACTAAAAAAATACTTTCTTTAACGTTATTACGTCGGCACAACGTATTATTTGAGCCTAAGCTTTCGCTTAATAACTCGGGACTCGCACTGGACGCGTANCAACAATTAGTGATAGTAATATTTTTACTTCGAGAAATAATTTAACAACATCAGAAAAACAAATGTTTCAATCATCAGTGGTTTTAACAAAAACTGTTTTACAGATACTTTATGATTATTTAGAGATAGCCGAAGCAAAAAAAATATTTAGCATTGAACCAAAAGTTTTTGTGTCCGATAGTGAACTTGAAGTGGAAGCAGCAGTTAGTGCATTTGAAAATGAGCCTGAAGATTTTGTACATGACAGTATTCAAGAAGTCAAAACGAAAGTCAAGACATGGAGAAATGCTTATACCACACGCGTTCAAGGTGAAGGTATATCAACTGCAGCTCCAAATGTTATACTGGTAGGTCTTAGTGACATAAATAGTGCATTTAAAAATCGCATCACTACAGCTTTAATTGTAAATTTTAAGCATCTAGATCTAAAAAAGTTTCTTAAGGATGCTGAACGAAAATTTGTTCAACGAATTAAAAAATCTCTCGAGGAACACTCAGCATTAAAAGTAAATACCATGTTGACGGCAGAATATGTAATAGTTAAAGATAATGTCGAGGATATAGGTTTAAAATATTTTAATACAAAATCGCAAACGATTTACCTGTCTACTGTCATAAATGAGTGGTTTGATGAAAACGTGAGACAGTCAATTGAAAAAAGTATGGATGATTTTCAAGATAAAGAATCTAGCTGGTCTCTACTCTTAATTTTAAACTTGGTTGTAAACATTAACAAACTCAACTCCATGCGAGGCAGTTCCTTTATAGAGTTACCAGACTACATAAAAAAAAATGCTTGCGTGAATATAACAAACAAAGACGATCAGTGCTTTAAATGGGCTATTTTATCAGCGTTACATCCAGTGCAAGAAAATCAAAATCGTCTCTCTAACTATATCCAATATGAAAATAAATTAAACTTTGATGGTATCGAGTTTTCTATGAACCTTAAGAAAATTGCTAAATTTGAAAATCAAAACGAGGTTTCAGTTAATTTACATTTTTTTAAAAAGAAGGGCAATACTTATGCAATTTTTCCTAGTCATTTGACTGCAAACAAAAAAGATAATCATGTAAATCTTTTATTTATTGAAAGCTTCTACATTGATGATGATGATAATTATGACAAAGATAATAATGATGACTCTAACGTAAAGTATAAATATCACTATGTTTGGATAAAAAATTTATCCCGCTTAGTACGCAAACAGTTAACACAACATCACCATACAGTAAATATATATGATCGCTGCTTTTACTATTTTTGGTCAAAACAAAAGTTAGAAGCTCATGAAATTGATTGTAAAAGTTTAAACAAGACTAAAATTACATTACCAAACAGGAACAATAATGAGCATATACTTGAATTTCAAAATTTTACACATAAGAACCGTGTACCTTTCGTGGTATATGCAGACTTTGAATGTTTACTGGAACCTATTAATGGTGCCCGTGCCTATCAATGTCACAAAGCATATAGTATTGGATATTTTATCAAATGTTATTATGATGATAGTAACTCAGAATATAATAGCTACAGACAATATGAAGAAAATGATGAAACACCTGCTCAACCGTTTGTTCAAGCTCTTCATCTCCTCGCTCTGAAACTGGAAGAACTGTATAAAAATCCCATCAAAATGATTGATTTGACACTTGAAGAACAAATATTTTATATACGACAAAGCATTTTAATGTCACATATGTAACCAACCTTTCAGCTTGGATGACGTAAAAGTTCGAGATCACTGTCATCTCACTGGAAAGTAAGTGTAATTTTTTTTTTTTGTAGTAATAATTCGTTTTTTAAATCAGTCTTGTAAAATTTTTTTTACATTGTTTTCGGTATCGAGGCCCCGTTCATAGCAAATGCAATATTAGTTATCAAGACTCAAGAACGATACCAGTAATATTCCATAACCTTAGCGGTTATGATTCACATTTATTTATAAAAGAAATCGTCAAATGTTTTCCAGGAAGAGTTCAGCTTTTACCACAGACAAAAGAAAAATATATTTCATTTACGAAATTCGTAGAATGTACCAATATTAATATCAGATTTATAGATTCCTTCAAATTTATGGCCTCGTCTTTCGATAAATTATCATCATACTTAAACGAATTCAAAGTACTAGAAAACGTATTTTTCAATGATGATCATTATACAATAGCGCAGATAGACTTATTAAAAAGAAAAGGCACATACCCATATAATTATACTTCTTCTTTTGAAAAATTGAAAGAAAATAAACTTCCATCAAAACAAAATTTTTACAGCAGCTTATACAAAACCCATATAACTGATGAAGAGGACGAGCATGCAAAAAATATCCGGAACACTTGTCATATCCATACTCTTGGGCAGTATTCTGACTTATATTTAAAGACTGATGTACTACTGCTTGCTGAAGTATTTGAAAACTTTCGGAATAACTGTATCGAAACATACGAACTAGACCCAGCTCATTATCATACAACACCCGGCCTAACTTGGGACGCTATGCTAAAATATACAAAAGTTGGTAAAAGTTTCATTTATATAGAGCGCGGCATACGAGGTGGAATAAGCCAATGTTGCAATCGATATGCCAAAGCCAACAACCCCTATGTGAAAGAAGGTTATCAAGCAAACAGGGATGAAAAATACTTAATGTATTATGATGTTAACAATTTGTATGGTTGGGCTATGACTTAACCACTACCTTATGCAGGATTTAAATGGGTGCAAAATATTAAACCCTTGGGAATTTTAAACGTGGCATATGATGCTGAAATTGGTTATATACTAGAATTTGATCTCGAATATCCGAAAACTCTTCACAATGCTCATAAGGACTAACCATTCTGTGCTGAGCATATGGTACCCCCAGGCTCCAAACAAAAAAATTAATAACTACACTGTATGGTAAAAAACGTTATGTGATACATTATTGTGCACTTAAGCAAGCTGTGAGTCACGGACTTCGAATAACAAAAATTCATAGAGCATTACAGTTTAATCAAAGTTTATGTTTGAAAAAATACATATATTTAAACAGTAAAAAGCGTCAAAATGTGAAGAATGAGTTTGAGACGATATTGTTTAAGTTATTCAACAATGCTGTGTATGGGAAAACGATGGAAAATGAAAGCAAACGCATTGATGTTAAACTTGTTAATAAGTGGAATGGTAGATATGGTGCCGATGCTTACATTGCACGACCAAATTTTCATAGTTGTGACATATTTGATCCAGAGTTTGGTAGCTATACAATTGTTGCGTACTGATGTATGCATTAAAAAACCAATATGTGTGGGATTGAGTGTGTTGGATCTATCAAAGACGCTTGTTTTTAAATTTCATTATGATTTAATGAGAAATAAAATGAATGATCATTGCAAACTCTTATACACAGGCACTGATAGTCTTGTGTACGAAATAACTAACCAGAATATTTATAATCTTATGCAAGAAAATATTGGAGAATTCGATACTTCAGACTATAGTTCTGATAATGAATTCAATATACCTAGTGTCAATAAAAAAATTGTTGGGTTAATGAAGGATGAATATAATGGAAAGATTATGTTGGAATTTGTGGGATTAAGGAAGAAAATGTGTAGTATAAAGATACAAGGTCCAAATACGCTAAAGAAAGCTAAAGGTGTTAAAAATTCCGTTGTGAAGGCTACGATAACTTTCGATGACTATATTACATGTTTGTATGAAAATACTAGTGTAACACGTGAGCAAAAAAATATTAAATCACGTCATCATCAGGTTTTAATGGAAAAAGAAACTAAAATTGCTTCAAGTGCACATGACGACAAACGTTATTTGCGGCCGGGCCACACAGATACTCTACCATGGGATCATTTTATCACAATAGTAATGGAAGCAGCCAATAGGGAAGAGCCGATAGAGGGGGGAGCCAATCAGATGGAGGAAGAAGAAGGTGAACGGGTATGCGCAGATGAACAGCTGAGAGTGGAGGGAGAAGCCGCCGCAGATGAGCCGCCGAAAGTGAAGGAGGTAGCATCAGAATTAGAGGAGTTGCAGCAGCAAGCAAAACTCATTCTTCTCGCAAGCAGAGATGTGAATAGATCTCAAGTTGGATCCCAGAAGCTTTTTAACGAGCCATCATCTTCCTTGGTACGTGTCTCTACAAGTGAACCAGTGAGCAAAAAACGTCGATATTTTTAAAGGTTAGTTAACAGACACGATTGCATACATTACTTGTACAATTTTTACTTACATCATTGAATTTAAATATTTTTTTCTTCTGTGATTGTATTACAGATGGATCTTGCAGCGCTAAATAAAATTGCTAGCAATAATTTTCTACCAACAAAAAAAGTTACCGATATGGTTTCAAATCAACATTATATGGTAACTAAGTTAAAAAAAGTGAAAACCAAGTATGGAATGAAGATAGTTGCTGAGTTGGCAGATGAGTTTGTTTGTAAATAAAATCATTGAGATAACACGTTGTTGGATTTGTTGCTGCTACTCATGTGATTGTAAATATTTCAGTCAACCAATTTGGTGTATACCCTTTTTCAAATGCTTGTTTGATTTTGCTCACTCGTAATTTATCATAGTTTCACTAAGCACTTTTTCAGCCTCATTTTTCCCAAACTTCAATAGTCTGTACTTTTTTCTAACAGCCTCACATGCCTTCACTAATTGATGTAGAACGTCTTTCTCTTGTTCATACACAATGCTAGTGATGCTGACGATGATGATGCTTCAATGTCTTACGACTGACTGTAATGATTGCACTAAGTATGTTTTAAATGTACAGCAAAATTATCAAAGCCTTTTCTGTAGCAACCATTATTTATTTGTTTATCTTTATTTATAACAACAAATCCATGTTTATCATCATTCCAGCAATTAAAGCATAAATTTTTAAATTGAATGTATGGCATGTCGATGTTTACATGATCATTATACACATGCTTCAAATTAACTTCATCTTGACGGAATAAAACTAAAAAATTAACGTTATCCCTAACAAGATGCTTTGGTACTTGAGCATATGACTGACAAAGATAGAAGCAGTCAACATTTTTGTGTCTACCCATACAGAAAAAGGCCTTTACATTGTCTTGTTTTTCACAAGCTAAATCATCAAAATTCATTATAGAATTTGGTAAAGCATCATCGGGCGAAACTACAGTATCGTGTTCGCTGAAAGGTAAGTATTTCACACCCTCTATAGGCTCCAATAAATCATTTAAAAACTTGTATTTTGGCTGATGCATCGATTTAGAATACACATACACATTTTCAAACTTAACTCCATTGAGATGCACGATTAAAGCCAATAAGCTATTAGTTTTACCACAATTAGATGAACCGCAAAATACAGCGCGAATACTATCGGGAAGTAGTTCACCATGTCGATTTGAACGCTTTTCTTGTTTTAAAATAGCGTCAAAATTCGGAACCATGTCTAATCGGTATGAATGATGAGTGACAACTAATCTTTTAATTGAACAGTATAACGCTTTTATATTTTGAGCTCTTTATTGTAACGAATTCGTCTACTATAAATACATTATTTATTTTCTCGAACGCTTAGTCATAATCCAACCTCTGAAGACTAATCATCATTATGCATCATCATGATCATCCATCGTAAGAGAGGACGAGATCTTGTAAATAAAATCGTAAATTCCTTACCAGTAGAGCTTCATTTGCCTGGATATCAGTATTGTGGGCCTGGTACTAAGCTTGCTAAGCGTCTTGCTAGAGAAGATCCAGGAGTTACTCCGCTGGACGCCGCGTGTAAAGAGCATGATATAGCATACTCAAAAAATCGACAACATTTAAACGCCATACACAAAGCAGATGAAATTTGAGCCTATAAGGCTTGGCGAAGAGTTAAAGCTTTAGATTCAAAAATTGGTAAAAAAACAGTAGCTATCTTTGTGACTGGCGCTATGAAGATTAAAAGCAAAGTTGGCATGTGGATAAAGAAGGAGAAAAATAAGAAGAAACATTGTATTAACAAAAGGAAAAGAAAAAAGAGTAGCTAAAAAAAATAAGGTAGTGCTTTAAGTGCAATTATTAAAGCTGCTTCACAATACATGAATACCAATAGCAAAAAAAATCAAGATGTCATTAGTAGGGGTTTGAAAGGTGCTTGAACTGCTGTTAAAAAATTTGGTGGTAAAAAGCATGTTAAAATTCTCCGCATCTTACGCCTTCCTACTCAAATTAGTGGAGCTCTACCTCTGATACCCTTGTTTGCTGGTTTGAGTACAACAGGTGCTATAGCCAATAGAATAGCAGGGATTATTAAAAACACTAAGTCATTATTCACATTACTAAGTCAGCCAAAAAGCAGCTAGCTGAGAGTCAGAGACATAATCAAACCATGGAAGATATTGCCCTCAGGAAGGTCTTTATCTCAGACCTCATAAAACTGTATACAAAATGGACGAGATTATAAGTATTCATTCTCCAGTCACATTTGACGAATCTATTGCGCATTATGAGATTCACGCTCATCAGCCGTATTCGTCATCAACGTATGGCAACAGCGATGAAATTCGCATTTCAATTCAACATGTGACGAGGTAAAATTAGTGCTGCTAATTTTCCCTACGACCCTGCGACGCCTCCTTGCTCTGCCCAAATTCAGGCATGCTTAGCTGTCTTTGTCTAATTATATCATGTAATTATTGTTTTGGGGGCCCGTGCGAGCCGGACGTGACGACGAAGACGCCAAGCCGGATTGGTGGCAACGACAGCGGCTGCAGCGGAAGAAGTAGAGAAAGGCGCAAAAAGTCAGCGTAGTTCAGCGGAAGTCAGAGAGAGGGCCGTTCCGAGAGCTTGGGAGGGGTGGCAGTCTTGCTCGAGCCTTGCAGCGTAGCAGTCGAAGTGAGAGCGTGTCGCGAGTTCTTTCTTTTTTTTGGATTCTTGGAGAGAGTATAGAGCGCGTTCGATATCGTTGAGTTGAGAGAAAGAGAGTACGAAAGCGTTGAAAGCGTTGGAGAATCGAGGTGCGAGAGTTGGAACGTGGGGAAGAGCGTGAGTCGAGGACAGAGGCCAGGGTCAGCATCAAGAGGAGTCAGCTAGGGGAGGTCGAGCGAGCCAGCCAAGGAAGTCGAGAGAGGGAGCCGGACGGTGGACGAGGGCCGACCCGTGAGAGAGAGAGGAGAGATCCATCCAGAGGCCGAGGGTCAAGGAGCCACTCTAGAGGCCGTAACAACGTCGGGACGAGGTAGGGTGTTTGGGTATTTGGGAGCACGTGAGAAATAGGGGACTGAGTGTGCCAGGGCCGGAACCGGTCGAGAGTCGAGACGTCTTTCGAGAGAGAGAGTGGTATGGAGCAAAAGAGAGAGAAAAAGTGTTAGGAAAGGGTGAGCTGTGGAGGGCAGGGACCTGGTGTATGCGTGGAGAGCCGGGACGCGAGGGCGGTGAGAGAATGTGGCCGAGAGAGAGGAAGAGTGGGTCAGAGAGTAGAGAGAGTAGCAGTGAAGGGGCTGAAGGTGTGGGGCCTTTCGATAGGACGCGGATATCAATCCGACGAATAAAGTGTACGTGCTCGCGCGATCGCGGTCGACGTCGGCGCCGTGGCCGCTGAATCACTGACACCATCGATTTGTGTGCGTTATGTAAACGGTGTTATAGAATATAGTGCCTTAGTCAAACTCAAAATCCTGTGTTAATATTTTCTTATTATATTTTCCCCTTTCCTCCCGGAGCCAGGGGAGCTCGGCGCGAACCTCCCTGTTGGTAAGTGACAGAGGTAGAGTGAGAAGGAGAGAAAAGACACTTAATTGACTGTTTCCGGGCCGTGGAGCTCCTCTACGGAAAACAATACGTTACAAACATCAAGACTTGTGTCCTTTACCATTTAAAAGTTCTCTACGTGTTTACGGAAGATTGGTCAAAGCAGATGAAAATACAGCAGTAACAAATGCCGCATTGATAAATAACGCCATCTGTCACTTATTTGAAGAAATAAGAAATGAGATAAATGCTATAGAAATAGACAAGTGCAGAAATATTGGTCTCACAACCCTTATGAAAAATTGGCTATCGCTTTGTCCTGATCAAACAAAATCTGTGATAAATGCTGGTTGGCTTGGCGTTGGAGAAGAAGATGATAGTCTTACTAATAATAACGGCTACTTTCATATTTTACTTCCCCTTAATATGATTTTAGGTTTTGCTGAAGACTATCGTAAGATAGTTGTTAATGTGAAACATGAGCTAATACTTACAAGAGCAAAAAACGATATGAATGCCATGTTGCAAACTCCAGTTAATGCCAATGCTGCTGATCCCGCAGCCGCAGCAACTTGGGAAGACTTTAAAATAGTAATATTGAAGCTTGAGTGGCTTATGCCCTATGTGGTAATGTCCGATTCTCATAAAATTCGGTTATTAAATTATCTAGAAAAAGATAAGTTTATATCTATAAGTTTTCGAACTTGGGAATTATATGAGTATCCCCTCTTACCTGGCACATCAAAACATATGTGGACAGTTAAAACATCTAATCAGTTGAAAAAGCCACGTTATGTTATTTTAGCCTTTCAGACAAACCGTAAAAATCAGGAAGATGTAAGCGCTAGTATGTTTGATCACTGCAATATAAGAAATGTGAAACTCTATTTAAATTCACAATATTATCCTTATGGTGATCTGAATCTTGATATAACTCGTAATCAGTATGCATTGCTGTATAATATGTATGCTAATTTTCAAAGTTCATATTATGTCAAAAATTGTACGCCTTTATTAGGTAAACAACACTTTCTCAATCGGATACCTTTAATCGTCCTCGATTGTTCCAAACAAAAAGAGTCATTAAAAAATGCTCCAGTAGATGTGAAGCTAGAATTTGAGTCGCATAACAATTTTCCTGCCAATTCATCAGCTTATTGCTTAATTTTACATGATCGTATAGTTCAGTATAGTCCAATGAGTGGGGATGTCAAGAAACTCATGTAAAAGCTATAAGGCCGATTCATGGCTCTGCTAGCGTCAGTTTAGTTTCAACCGTCATGAATAAGGATCAGAGCAGCAACAGCTGGAGTAAGAAAGAAGAAGAAAATAAGCGACGACAAGAAGAGTGAGAAAAATTTATGAAGAGAAACACAGAGACAAAAATGGAGAAAAGTGTTGAAAAAAGTTATTCAAAAAAATCAAAAGATAATAATAAAGAATGTGTAATTGTTTAAGAAAACTCTACATTAATCAATGTGTCGCATAAGCAATTTTACAACTCACGTAAAGTATCAAAAAATCTTGGCTGAAAAATCTTAGCACTAAGTATTCAACCAATAACGAATCTTCTCCGAAAAATTAAGAGTATAAAAAGCCGAACAAAAATAAAAAAAAATTTTAATACAGTAAAAATGGAATATTTTGTGGATATGCAAAGTTTCAAGAAACCAGGTAATGATTACGTGCTTAAAGAATTGGCTATCCTTCCTCTCAGTGCAAATGATACGGAAGCACAAGTACTTCTTTTTAAAGCACCTTTTATCTGGCGTAAATTACCACAAAAGTATAAACATAAAAATTTATACCTTGAACTTTGCTATTACGGACTAACCTGGGACTCAAGAAAAATTAAGTATAGAGAAATTGGAAATATTTTACGGGAAAATCTTGCAAATGCTGTGAAAATATTTGTTATTGACGAGCTGAGACAAAAGTGGCTTGAAAGAATTGGCTTTGAAGTTACTAATAAGACGGACTATCCACCATTTGAACTCCCAAGATTGGTCACCGCTTGCTCTCATCACAACGGAGCCTACAAATCAATATGTGCTCTTCATAATGTTAAACGTATGAAAAAGTTCTACTTAAATATGGAATGGATCGACGTTGATGATGATGATGATGTTGACGAGGAGTTGTAAGCATTAATATACTGCAGCTGTAGGATAAGGTGTATATATCTTGTGAACGCAGTTTTTTTGTACATTTATGTAATAATTTTTTTAAGGTCAAATAAATTGTTTGTAAAAAATAAAACTAAAAATGTGTCAAGAATAATTTTTTTCAAATCTTATAATGATCTTTACTCTTAAATTACTACCTAACCTAAACCTAATAATTTAGTACATGGGAAAAATGCAGTCTTGCTGTGAGTTAAATCTCCTACAAGCTTAAACAGAGTACCTAAACCAGACCGATGCATTCAAATATAAGAGTTTTATTTTTTTTAAACTGAAGCTGTGTGCGCACAAAATTTAGAGCTTATGCTTATATTATTATAAAGGGGGGTATATATTTCAGCTAACCTTGCTATGGAATTTATTCCTTAAATCATCCTTGACTGTGAAGCAAATCGTTCAAACTTCAAAGGATGGAATACATTGTAGACGTTCAGGGTTTCAAAACCTATGACAACAAATTTATTTTTAAAGAAATTTCGCACGGTGAACTTGAAAAATTCCATACCTGTTGTAATCGTACTCAAGCCACCTTTTGCGTAGAAAAAGTTATCTTTTCGGGACAGAAGGCAAAATCAATGGTTGATAACCAATTTCCATAGCATAAGCTGGAATTATGGCAATGTTACCTATGAAGGAGGACTGGAAGTTTTTAAAAACGAGCTGGTTGACGCTGTAAAGGTGTACGTTAAGGGTCCCGAGAAAAAAAAATATCTTCAAGAGATAACACCATGCAGGTGATATTATTTTTAGTATAAAATATATAATAAGCAAGTTGGTTACTTATCTTCCCTACCATTTAGAGTCATTAATATCGAGGAGTATGAATGTCCAGCCCTAGCAAAACTTACCAAGGACTATTTGCCATGTAAATACCACAGCTTCAGTAGTAACTCTTTAAGTGCCAAAAGAAATATCCAGGCAATAAAAAATTAGATGCTGCAGGATACTGTGTTCAATATTATGTACAAAGCAGGTTTTTGCAATTAAAATGTACTGATATTTTGGAAAACTCTTTATATATCAACTGTATTTTCAATAAACAATTTTTCATTTTAATTTTCTACTAAAAATTTCTTTATCCCAAAAACCTTGTATGCAACATAAGCAACTTATACAAAAAAACTTCCTGTAAACTAAAGCATCAAAAACAGAGAGAGAGAGAGAGAGCTCCGCGTTCAAGTTGCTTGTGGGTACCAAAATAATGCAGCACGCGTGGATAAAAAAGCTGTGCAAGAGAGAGCTCCATCTCCCACAAAAAAAATTCAAGCAGCACGCGCACATAAAAAAAGCTGCGCAAGAGAGAGCTCAAAACTCCCACAAAACTCACGCACCACGCGCAGAGAGAGAAGTACACTCGAGGGACATTGATTCGTTACGCGCGAAATTCAAAAATGTAATTACTATTGGCTGGTTCCATAACATAACCTCCTTCAACTGGTTGATTTTAAACTTCGCGCGTAACCAATCGATCTCCCTCGAGTGTACAAATGCAGCAAAGGGGGAAGGTGTGTCGGAGTCGTCATGGCGATTGCAGCACAGGTGTGTTCGAGTCGCCCTTTTTTATCTACTTGCTACCAAAGTTTAGATGAAAGCGAAAAACTGAATAAAAAATTTCAATTTTCTAATGAGTTGTTAATTAATGATGCAGTTGTAGTGAGTTCCGAGGGAGTGAGGAGACAATGTCCGCCATTTGAGGCTCATGGGGAAAGGCGTGAGCTTAAAAACGCAGCATTTAGCATACATATATACGTCACGATGTACATATATCTGTATGGATGTATACATATATACAAGTATATAGCTAAAGTCCCCAGGAGCCTCAAATGGTGGCTGGCCAATCGGCAGCGGTCCCATCGGTGTCTTCTTACTCCCTCGAAGCTCACTAATTAGGGGTCTGATCGGGGCATTTGATATCTCGCATAAGTAAGCATTTCTTTCAATAATCCTTATAAAATAACCAAAAATAACGATGTAGTTTAGGGATTATCGACAAAAATTCTTACTTAAGCGAGACATCGAATACCCCGATCAGACCCGTGCTGACGCTTGTAGCACACCAAAACTATTTTTTCTAAAGAAGAAGAGTGCGAATTTTTAAGGAAGTCTAAAGTTGTCAGTTATAATTTTTCCTTGAGCCATTGAGTACATTTTATCATATTGTACTTTAGAATATTCATCAACCCTTTTTGGACTATGAATAGTTGAATACTTGAATTTTCATATTCTGTATTTTTCTTTTAATATTGTGTTTGTAAGGGTTAATATAAATGTTTGTTGACAACTGTCTGATTGAGTATCAAAGACACGCTTGTCATTTTTAACTACAATTTCTTTGATCGAACGACTTCATATTCACACCTTGAGGAAAAAAAGTTGTGTCGGCCATTTGTGATCCAATTTTGATTTTTTTTTATTTAGGGTAGAGTGATGAAATATTAACAAATACCGTATTTTCATTGCTGATAATTTGTTAATTAATTTATCATAAACGAATACATTTTTTTAAGTGTGCATGGCGCTCTGAATAAGGGTTATCATATTGAAATAGACGAATAAAATTATTTCAATAAATGCACTTTAACAATAAAATACACAACAGCAAGCTTAAAAGCAGCATAAAATTATTTATACAATTTTATCATTATATAAACGTTATGTTGGGGTCCACACTACTTTATTACTTTTCATTCAGCTTTTTAAAATTATTTTCGTGTACATATGAGTACTTAGTCGGTCTTTCTCTACCTTTTAAAATTCCCACTCCGTTCCCATGTCACGAAAACGAACTTTTGATAAAATATAAATAAATTGTACGAATGTATCCATATATTCTTTGTATTTCTATTAATGAAAGTATTCAGTATCAACAATTCAATATAATACGTGTAAATAAACAATGCCTTCACACCAAAATATAATTTTGTTTAATTATAGTATTCATAATTTATTTATACAAACCTATAATCCAAATACCAACTTTTCTACACAAGCAAAATATAAATAGTGTTTCGTATTTAACGAAAAAAAGTATAAAGAGGCTGATATCCAACGGTATCGGTATCGAATCAGCCGATAGCGTTCAAAAAAAAAAAAAAGGCCCACAGATTTTCAGCTGTTGTTCAAATATGCGAGCGTCACCTTGCCAACGTGAAGAAATAATTTTTCTTACACCGTCTCTTTGACCGGTTTGCAATTTTTTTCGCTCTTTGTTGTAACCTCCAAATCACACATTTTTTTTCTACTCACTCCTTGACCTACCATCAAGAAGCGCACAGCACCAACATCTCCTTTCTTCGGCTTTTGAGGTTGCCATCCATGTGGACGCTTTCCTGCTGCTGTTCTTCCTGTCTTTGCTAGTTTTTCCGTAGCCGTACTTCTCCGTGAGCAAATTCTTCAAGACAAAAAGGGTAACAAGACACGACAGACACAGCAAAAATGGTGAGACGCGAATGTTTAAAAAAAAAAATACAAGTTCATGAGTTCAAAGTTTATAGAACATCAGTTCTCACGAGAATTTGTTCTAACACATTTCGTAAGGGCGACGGCCTGATTCAGAGCCTTTAGCTCAGCCGAACATCCAGGTTGGATACTCCTGGGTTACACGTTTCCTTTTTTCCTGCTCAAACAGGACCACGAGTTTTTATTCCAAAATACACAAGTTTTACATGATCTTTTAGTAATAATTCTTTCTTCATAACCTTATTTTTATGTTTTCCTTTTCAAGCCCACTGGTAAGTTAACAATTGTAAGATTTTTTTCTCAATTGTCTGTGGTGATTTGGCACATATTTTTCATTATAAGTACATTGCAAAGCAAAGTTGTTTGGTTTATCATTTGTATAAATATATTACTTTGCAAAAAAGAAAGATTTGAGTTGTGATTCAAAATTTAAAAATTAATCAAAGAAAACATATCAAAAAATTAACACAAGGAATTATCTAGGTTCTCTGAGAAAATGAGAAGTTGTGAGTCAGCACTTCATTTGGTGCCTCCTGTGAGGTCTTAGACACGCTGCGATCATGATTGGCTGCATTCATTAGTGCTGTAATCGCATCTCACCGCTTCAAGTCTATTCACGTGCTTCTTGTCCCACAAGTCAACTTAAAGAAGATTTATTTTTTCAATTTTTTCATTTATTTTATCGACTACTTATTATAAATTCATGTTATTTGTCAGATCTTCTAACGTTATTGTAATACATTTCCCAGCTTTGTAATCGCCGATCACTGCAACCATAGAATCAAAACGCCATCGCTCTCATCGTGGACGTCTCCTTCTCCCAGCAGTCATTGATGTGATAGTCGTCGCAAGATTTTTAAGGTCACTTTTGCTTCATTCGTTCGAAATTTTTTTGTTTTTTGTTTTAACGCTACATTTTTGTCAAACAAGTTCTTCTTTTTCTTTCGTTTTAATTTATTTTTATCAAACAAAATGTCGCTCGAAAATCGTTTAGAAAGAGCTTAAACTGAGTGCTTCTTTCGGAAAATACGAAGAAGCTCTCAAAATTGTTCTCTCCATTTCATAAGATCCAGTAACCGCTGATGAGTACACTGAAATTCGCCAGTTGTATTACACTGTAGCTGGGAAAGTGGGACAGTTGATTAATCCGACATTAAATGATTTGACTTCGGGTTTTAATCCGTCCGGCAATTCGACTTTTACCGAGAAGATTAAGCAATCAAAGTTACCGACCGCGAATATCCCTAAATTTGACGGCAATCATCACGAGTGGTTATCTTGCAAGGATTGGTTTATGAATGTCGTACACATTCGTAATGATATCGATGAAGTTACCAAGTTTATTTACTTGCGCAGTGCTTTATTGGGGGAAGCTTTGCGCAAAGTCAAAATTTTCAGTCTCAGTTCCAATAATTATGCCAAAGCGTGGGAAGGTTTGATCCGAGCTTATGAGCGTAAGCGAATTCTAATTTCCAAGCATTTAAACGCAATATTTGATTTTGAGCGATTGGAAATCGCGTCTTCGAGAGGGTTATCTAGCTTGATCGATGAACTCAAACAGCACTTAACCATGCTTGATTAGAAGTAAATCCTGATGATCAAACTATCGTTTGCATGATGGAACATAAACTGCCGTTAACTGTACGCGAAAAATGGAAGGAAAGTCTTCTGTTGGACGATATTCCGACTTTGAAGAGATTTTTTGATTACATCGATCGGTCTGTTTTTCGGCTATGTACTTCAGAACAGACTTTGGGGCAAGATAATAGGCTACAGGGAGTAAAACGGTCATCCGACGCATCGTGTCCGGTCAAAGCAAAGAAAACAAGCAGCAACAATGCTCGCGTGCTTGTGACATCGACAGAGACTCAGGCTCCACTTCCTCTATGCACTTTTTGCGGAGAAAATCACGCAGTTTAAAAATGTCAACAATTTAAAGCATTAATTGTAATAGACCGAAAGAACTTTGTTACATATAAAGGTCTTTGTTTTAACTGTTTACGCAGTCACGAAGGTAGATGTTCTCTTGACCACTGTCGATTATGCAATTATCGTCATAACACCTTGTTACATGTCGAGTCCAATCCACAGAATCAGTCGAAAGGTCGCTAAGAATCGTGTTGTGATCGTGTAAGTACATGATTTACAAGTTATCAGGTTCTTCGATATTAGGTAAAGGACACAATTTGGTAACGCTTCGGAGATAATCTCCTTGAGTAGTTTTAACCTTTGCTACGCGTACGAGGCCATCGCTCCCAGGACTGATCTCAATAACTCTCCCAAGCAGCCAGTCGCAACAGGGCTGTTTTTTGTCGATTATTATGACGATTGAACCGATTTTTATCAAATCTTTACTCTTTAACCATTTCTGTCGTTTCTGAAGCTCATTAAGGTACCAAATATGCCATCTTTTCCAGAAATCTTGCTTAGTTTCCGTGACGAAATCCCATACCGATAGCTGATTCTCTGAAACAGACGAGTAATCGTGTTCATGAACCATCGTAATTGGTCGTCAAATTATTAAATGTGCTGGAGTCAAAGAAATAGGATCATTTGGGTCATTAGAAATAGTGCAAATCGGTCTAGAATTTAAAATATTTTCTATTTCTTTCGCAAGTGTATCTAACTGCTTGAAAGTAAGAAGTTTTCCTCCTGTAACACGTTCAAAATGATGCTTTAATGATTTTACAGATGCCTCCCATAACCCACCAAAATGAGAAGCCAGCAGTGGATTAAAATGCCACTTAATGCCCGCAGATGACGCATAATTGGAAACTTGCTTCTGGTGTTGCTCCGTCCTATGCAATTCGAATAATTCGCGTAGTTTATTATTTGCGCCAACGAAATTTGTGCCGTTGTCGGAATAAACACGGGACGGTCGCCCTCTGCGACTAATAAATCTTCGAAAGCAAGCTAAAAAGGTATTGGTAGAAAGATTGGTAGCTATTTCGATGTGCACGGCTTTTGTCACCATGCAAATAAAATTACAACCGTAAGCTTTAAGTGCGATCCGATTTCTTTTCTTCTTTTCTTTTATTGAAGTCGGTCCCAAAAAATCTACGCCCACCCGGCTGAAAATTTCGGATTGCGTCACGCGCGCTTTTGGCAAATCACCCATTTTGCATTGAACTGGTATTGGTCGATAGCGAATACATGTAGTGCAACCCCTTACAATTTTCCTGATTTGATTTTTTCCATCTAAGATCCAATACTTAAGTCTAAGCTGATACAGTGTGCCTTGAATACCGTCGTGTAACAATTTACCGTGTGCTTCACGTATTATAAGATCGGTAACGTAATGTCGCGATGGTAACAAAATTGGAAACTTTTGAGCGTAAGGGACTTGTGCGTTTCTCAATCGCCCTCCTACTCTGATGAGCCCGTGATTGTCAAGAAAAGGTGAAAGAGCAGCAATTTTAGTACCTCTCAAACTCTTCTCGTTTTTCAGTAATTTGATTTCTACAGAAAAATGCTCGAGCTGTATTGTATGTAATAACCGCCGCTCGACTTCGATAAGCTCCTCAGAAATGATAGTCAAAACTTTTGTCTTTTCAGCTACCCTAAAGCGTTTGAACAAGTGCATACAATAAGCTCCTGTAGCAATTATTGTCGAAAAAGAAGAAAGCTTTTTGTAAAACGGTTCTGGATCTATTTGAGTGAGCAAGCAAGCACTTTTACGAATTCCTGGCAATTCCGTACGCATATTTAATCTAGACTCTTGCCACGTATCACTCGATTGTCGAATCCAAGGATATCCCTCAAACCACGTTTTATTTTGAACAAATTCAATAGGTGACTGACCGCGAGATAAGACATCTGACATATTATCCTTACTTCGTACGTGACGCCACTCGTAGCCTTCTGATGATCTTTGTATTTTTGCAACGCGATTCCCTTCGAATACTGTTAAAGGTTGAGGATTCTTTTTTATCCATTGCAAAACTATTTCAGAGTCTGATCAAAATATGACGCGATTGATTGAAAAATTAAAACTCTGTTTGGTCTCATTAAATAGACGAACAAGAATCACCGCACCGCATAATTCAAGTCGCGGAATAGTAATTTCTTTGACTGGGGCAATGCGAGATTTGGCACAATCTAGATTAACTAAAAATTTTCCTTCTTGATCTATCGATCGAATATACAAAAAAGCACCATATCCACGATTGCTAGCATCGCAAAACCCATGAACTTCAATCGCAATTGGATCCATCAGAAGTAAAAAAGGCAGTATTGATAAATCTTGGATTAAGCCCAACTGTTCGGCAAAAGATACCCATTTATAATAAAGCGCTTGAGGGACTGTTTTATCCCAACTTACTTTAACTTTCCAACATTCTTGAATTATAATTTTAAGTGACAAAACTTAAGGACCCAAAAAACCGAGAGGATCAAAAATTTTAGCGATTTCCGATAAAATAAATCTTATAGTAATTTTTTTAGTTAATTTAAAGGGTTTAACCGTAAAATTAAAATTATCTAACTTTGGATTCCACGCGATACCCAATGTTTTTCGAATAGGTTGTTCGGTTTCTGGATCTCTCGATTCGAAAATTCGATTTACGTTATTTTCGTTCGTTGGATTGTAATTAAGATGCCCATTGGCGAATGTTGAACCCTCCGTTAGCCAGTAATTCTGTTATTTCAGATTGAATTCGTCCTAATTCTTCCAAAGAATTGCAACCTGTCAAAAAATGATCAGCATAAAAATCTCGACGTACAATAGCGCTAGCTAGAAGAAATTCTTCCTTTTCGTCTTGGGCCAATTGCTGCAACGTGCGAATTGCTAAAAAAGCCGCAGCTGATACTTCGAAAATTACAGCATTTAGTTGAAAAACTTCGATTTTATTTTTAAAAAACCAGAAAATTTTTTGATATTTTCAATCGGTGGGATGCATAATAATTTGCAAATACATTTTTTCAATTTCAGCTATGAGAACGTATTGATAACTACGAAAGCGAAGCCAGTGTTCGAATGATTTTGGTTGTATTGTGGAACCGGTTATTAATGCGGTATTCAAAGAATAACCAGTATCAGTTTTAGCTGAGGCGTCAAATACTACTCGAAGCTTTGTTATTTCACTGGATAATTTAATCACTGCGTGATGAGGAAGAAAATAACCTTCCGACGAGTTGTCCTGCGTGCGAGATACATAGCCTCTTTCAAGATATTTATTTATTACGTTAGAATAATCACGATATCGTTGCGAATTTGTTTGAAAGCCTTTTTGCAAAGCTTGAAATCTGCGCAACGCTTGATTACGCGAATTTCCTAATTAAACTGTTGGATCTTGGAATGGTAATTGAACGACATATCTACCATTCTCATCGCGTGTAGTAGTTTTGGCGTAATGCGCTTCACACTTTTTATTTTCTTTCTCTCGTATCGATGCCCCGCCGCAATCTTCGATTTCCCAAAATCGCGGTAACGGCTCGCTCAAATCAAGTAAATTACATGAAACTGAACCGTTTGGCAAATTATTATGACCTCCTGCAATAACCCATTCTAATTGAGTCTTTTGCAAGTACAAATCACAATTTCCTTGTGATAAGTTGATCTGTCCAACCGATAAAAGCGACAGCGTTGCCCCTGAACCTATAAGAAAATCAACTGGTCTCGGTATATGAAAACGAGGATCCGCTAGGGGCAAGTTACGCGGGATTTCAATCAATTCGCGTTGGAAAATTTCGCTTGGATTTATGTCACAAATTTTTGGAACCACTAATGCAGTCAAGAGCTTTTTTTAAGTCTTTGAGTCGAGATTTTATTATTATATCCATGCTTCCTTCAGACTCGGTTTGCATGCTGTTCATTGCGCTGACTGAAACAGAACATTTTTTAATTGACAACCGTAATTTGCCAGCTAAATCTGCTGTGATAAAATGCGCAGTAGAACATGTGTCAAGCAAAACTCGAGCCTGAATGAATCTGCTATCTTTATTTTTTATAAGAATAATGGCGCTCATCATAAGCTGGGAATGCGCGTGGTGTGTAAGCGCGTTAAAGGCTTCCTGCGTCAGTCATGCTGACGAATCAGCAGAAATATTTCCAACACGATTTTCGCGACCTTTCGACTGATTCTGTGGATTGGACTCGACATGTAACAAGGTGTTATGACGATAATTGCATAATCGACAGTGGTCAAGAGAACATCTACCTTCGTGACTGCGTAAACAGTTAAAACAAAGACCTTTATATGTAACAAAGTTCTTTCGGTCTATTACAATTAATGCTTTAAATTGTTGACATTTTTAAACTGCGTGATTTTCTCCGCAAAAAGTGCATAGAGGAAGTGGAGCCTGAGTCTCTGTCGATGTCACAAGCACGCGAGCATTGTTGCTGCTTGTTTTCTTTGCTTTGACCGGACACGATGCGTCGGATGACCGTTTTACTCCCTGTAGCCTATTATCTTGCCCCAAAGTCTGTTCTGAAGTACATAGCCGAAAAACAGACCGATCGATGTAATCAAAAAATCTCTTCAAAGTCGGAATATCGTCCAACAGAAGACTTTCCTTCCATTTTTCGCGTACAGTTAACGGCAGTTTATGTTCCATCATGCAAACGATAGTTTGATCATCAGGATTTACTTCTAATCAAGCATGGTTAAGTGCTGTTTGAGTTCATCGATCAAGCTAGATAACCCTCTCGAAGACGCGATTTCCAATCGCTCAAAATCAAATATTGCGTTTAAATGCTTGGAAATTAGAATTCGCTTACGCTCATAAGCTCGGATCAAACCTTCCCACGCTTTGGCATAATTATTGGAACTGAGACTGAAAATTTTGACTTTGCGCAAAGCTTCCCCCAATAAAGCACTGCGCAAGTAAATAAACTTGGTAACTTCATCGATATCATTACGAATGTGTACGACATTCATAAACCAATCCTTGCAAGATAACCACTCGTGATGATTGCCGTCAAATTTAGGGATATTCGCGGTCGGTAACTTTGATTGCTTAATCTTCTCGGTAAAAGTCGAATTGCCGGACGGATTAAAACCCGAAGTCAAATCATTTAATGTCGGATTAATCAACTGTCCCACTTTCCCAGCTACAGTGTAATACAACTGGCGAATTTCAGTGTACTCATCAGCGGTTACTGGATCTTATGAAATGGAGAGAACAATTTTGAGAGCTTCTTCGTATTTTCCGAAAGAAGCACTCAGTTTAAGCTCTTTCTAAACGATTTTCGAGCGACATTTTGTTTGATAAAAATAAATTAAAACGAAAGAAAAAGAAGAACTTGTTTGACAAAAATGTAGCGTTAAAACAAAAAACAAAAAAATTTCGAACGAATGAAGCAAAAGTGACCTTAAAAATCTTGCGACGACTATCACATCAATGACTGCTGGGAGAAGGAGACGTCCACGATGAGAGCGATGGCGTTTTGATTCTATGGTTGCAGTGATCGGCGATTACAAAGCTGGGAAATGTATTACAATAACGTTAGAAGATCTGACAAATAACATGAATTTATAATAAGTAGTCGATAAAATAAATGAAAAAATTGAAAAAATAAATCTTCTTTAAGTTGACTTGTGGGACAAGAAGCACGTGAATAGACTTGAAGCGGTGAGATGCGATTACAGCACTAATGAATGCAGCCAATCATGATCGCAGCGTGTCTAAGACCTCACAGGAGGCACCAAATGAAGTGCTGACTCACAACTTCTCATTTTCTCAGAGAACCTAGATAATTCCTTGTGTTAATTTTTTGATATGTTTTCTTTGATTAATTTTTAAATTTTGAATCACAACTCAAATCTTTCTTTTTTGCAAAGTAATATATTTATACAAATGATAAACCAAACAACTTTGCTTTGCAATGTACTTATAATGAAAAATATGTGCCAAATCACCACAGACAATTGAGAAAAAAATCTTACAATTGTTAACTTACCAGTGGGCTTGAAAAGGAAAACATAAAAATAAGGTTATGAAGAAAGAATTATTACTAAAAGATCATGTAAAACTTGTGTATTTTGGAATAAAAACTCGTGGTCCTGTTTGAGCAGGAAAAAAGGAAACGTGTAACCCAGGAGTATCCAACCTGGATGTTCGGCTGAGCTAAAGGCTCTGAATCAGGCCGTCGCCCTTACGAAATGTGTTAGAACAAATTCTCGTGAGAACTGATGTTCTATAAACTTTGAACTCATGAACTTGTATTTTTTTTTTTAAACATTCGCGTCTCACCATTTTTGCTGTGTCTGTCGTGTCTTGTTACCCTTTTTGTCTTGAAGAATTTGCTCACGGAGAAGTACGGCTACGGAAAAACTAGCAAAGACAGGAAGAACAGCAGCAGGAAAGCGTCCACATGGATGGCAACCTCAAAAGCCGAAGAAAGGAGATGTTGGTGCTGTGCGCTTCTTGATGGTAGGTCAAGGAGTGAGTAGAAAAAAAATGTGTGATTTGGAGGTTACAACAAAGAGCGAAAAAAATTGCAAACCGGTCAAAGAGACGGTGTAAGAAAAATTATTTCTTCACGTTGGCAAGGTGACGCTCGCATATTTGAACAACAGCTGAAAATCTGTGGGCCTTTTTTTTTTTTTTGAACGCTATCGGCTGATTCGATACCGATACCGTTGGATATCAGCCTCTTTATACTTTTTTTCGTTAAATACGAAACACTATTTATATTTTGCTTGTGTAGAAAAGTTGGTATTTGGATTATAGGTTTGTATTAATAAATTATGAATACTATAATTAAACAAAATTATATTTTGGTGTGAAGGCATTGTTTATTTACACGTATTACAACAAATTTGTTGTAATTGCTACAACACAGATGTGGATTATCTGTTCTTTTTGAATACTTTAATGTGTGTATCGAACACAAGCAAAAAAAAATAATTTTTCACTCATTTGTACAGTACTCAGATAAATTATACAAATTCCTGCAACGTAAGCGTATACATAAAAAAGGTTTTTTTCGAAAACTATTAGATTCAAACAAAAATTTGGAAATTGTTATCTTAACTAGAATTGGAAATTGTAAAAAGCATTATCTTAAATACATTTCTGTTGGTATTCGATACGCACATTAAAGTATTA
>NW_019379513.1:312954-326110 GCF_000648655.2 Copidosoma floridanum | reverse complement strand
TTCTACAATGTATACATACAGATCGTTTTTTTAATTTCTCCATTTTTAGCTGTATTAGGTGTGGCGATATCCCGCCATCTTGAATTTCGTAATTCTGACAATGGATTCGTAATCAGCGACCCTAATAACCCTCGAGTACAAGATTTTAGGTCGATCGTTAAAGTTTTCGAGTTTTGGCCGCAAGTATTTTTAAACAATAAACGAAGAACCAAAGAAATTTTACTGCTAAAATTTTTTTCGTTTATTGTTCAAAAATACTTGAACCCCCCACTTTTAGTGTTATTATACGGATAATATCACCTTACATAGCTGATATATCTTACAAAAAAAAATCATTGAATAAATTCTGTTAATTAAAATTCGCTAGAAATTTATAGCTGTAAGCAGCTACTTTTTATAGTTGTTATTTGTACATGATTATTATTACTTTGTGGTCAATTATAGCTATTATTGTAGCTGATGATACCTGTAAATATAGCTATATTTTGTAGTTAAAATAATAGCTAATAACTTTCGACTGAGCCGTACCGCACTTTTTTTCTCTTTAATTAATTTCTGGAGATTTGTAACAATTATAGTAAAAAATGTCAATTTTGAATAGCTTTTATTATATTTTAATAATTTTAAGGGTTATTTTAACACACTACATGATACGTACACTACCCATTGTGTATCCCGTATAACATATATGTAATGTCTATTTAAAGAATATCTGGCGATCTACAACAATTATAGTAACAAATGTCAACTTTAAATATTTTTTTTGGTATTTTGTCCACTTTGAGGGTTGTTTTCATCCTCTTGAAAGGGATGTTTGGAATCTGAACCACTTTTCCTATATTCTGTGTTAAATAAGCTGTTAGTTACAAAAAGACCATTAGGATTAGTTAATTCGTTTTGGGAGATATTTTATTTTCGAAAAAAAACCCGCTTCGTCCCACTGTGTGTCACCTCTCGTACAATTGTTTAATTTGCGATAACTAAAAAAATTAGAGGAAGCAGTTTTAACTGTTTGTATTTTCGATAAGAGCAGGTTTCAATAGGTTGATTAGATAAATTTGTTTTTAAATTTTTAATTTTTCGTGGGGTGGATGGCGTTGGTACTGTCTAAACTGTATCCATAAGTATTTTTATCTTAATTTAAGGACCGAGATGGATGCGTGAGATAGGTTTTAGTTTAAACTTTGGCCACTTTGTTTTATTGTGCAGGCTCTTCGGCGCTGTAGTAGTCACATCTCACTGAAATAAGGAGGCTGTTCACACAGAGTCCATCGTTGGGTTAGGCGGATTCAATATCAGAACTTTTTCCCTAGATCGTATATGTATAAGCTATACGATCTAGTGAGAATGTTCCGTCGAGCAGACAGCACAGCAGTGAAGGGGCATTGCCAAAGACGCGCGAAAATTAAAAATTATAATATTAATAACACAAATGCCTATCACCTAATGACCCAGGGTGCTAACTGCCCTACTGAAAATATTCAGGTGACTTGTAATGTTACTTGTCAGGTCAAAAGCCGTGCCAATTTACCATATATAAGTGTCATGTACAATTGTCATGTGGATTTTTATAAGCTAGATTTTCGGTGGTTCAAAAATGAGAAAGTGAAACTTGTACTTCTAACTATTTAAAAGCTGTGAAAATAGCTTATATAAATAGTAAAAAAAAAAAGCATCCAGTAAAGGGTTATTATGAACCTGGTCCGGATCATTGGTAGCCGAGTGTCTTTACCACTTGGCCAGAATGGATTAGACATTTGGGACATAATTTACGTCCTTATCACGTACATCTAAAACTAATATTTATTTTATGATTTCGTGAATAACATTTACTGCCTAAGTTATCTAATTGATGATTAACTTTTTGTAAATGTACATTTTATATTGTTTCGTGTCTCTTAATATGTTCATCAACAGTAAATTTAGTAATTGATCTTACAACTACTTTTCGTTCACGGATTTTACTTAAACTAAAACTTAAACTTTACATATACTTTTGATTCTAAAGGAAAATAGTCTAGCTATTTATAAAAGTGTAATAAATTTGTTGTAATTGCTACAACACAGATGTGGATTATCTGTTCTTTTTGAATACTTTAATGTGTGTATCGAATACAAGCAAAAAAAAATAATTTTTCACTCATTTGTACAGTACTCAGATAAATTATACAAATTCCTGCAACGTAAGCGTATACATAAAAAAAGGTTTTTTCGAAAACTATTAGATTCAAATAAAAATATGGAAATTGTTATCTTAACTAGGATTGGAAATTGTTAAAAGCATTATCTTAAATACATTTTTGTTTGTATTCGATACGCACATTGAAGTATTCAAGAGGAAAATGTAATACACAACTTTGTTGTAGCAGTTATAACAAATTTATAACATTTTTAAAAATAGACTTTTTTCCTTGGGAAGTGAAGTACGTATCTGTAAAGTTTAAGTAGAATCTGTGAACAAAAAGAAGTTGTAAAATCAATTACTAGATTTACTGTTGACGAACGTATTAAGAGACACGAAACAATGTAAAATGCACATTTACAAAAAGTTAATTATCAAGTAGGTAACTAAGGCGGTAAATGTTATTCACGAAATCATAAAATAAACATTAAATTTAGATGTACCTGATAAGGACGTAGATTCTGTCCCAAGTGTCTGATCCATTCTGGCTCAGTGGTAAAGACATTCGGATGATCAATGATCCGGATACCATTGATCCGGACCACGTTCGAATCCGTTTACTGAATGCTTTTTTTTACTAATAATATAAACTATTCTCACAGCTTTTAAGCAGTTAGAAGTACAAGTTTTACTTTTTCACTTTTAAATTGCCGAAAATCTAGGTTATAAAAATCCACATGATACTTTCACATGACAATTCTACATATGACACTCTTATATGGTAAATTGGCACGGCTTTTGACCGACATGTCACCTGACAAATAACATGACAAGTCACCTGAATATTTTCAGTAGGATGACCTCTCTATTAAATAATGAAGTATTAATTCTTAATACAAGCACCTATCACCCAATGTCCCGGGGCGCTTGCTGGTCGCTTTATTAAATAATGAAGTATTAATTAATAGCACAAGCACCTATCTCCTGATGACCGTTGTGCTATTAACTAATAATATATATCGTTTAATAAAGCGACCAGTAAGCACCCTGGGTCATCGGGTGTGTGGTGCTTGTGTTAAAAATTAAAATTTCATTTATTCAATAGAGTGGCCAGTTAGCACCCCGGGTCATTGGGCGATAGGCATTTGTGCTATTAATTAATATTTTATTATTTCACAGAGTGGCCAGTAAGCACTTCGGGTCATCGGGTGATAGGCGCTTGTGTTAATAATTAATACTTTATTATTTAATAGAGAGGCCAGTTAGCGCCCTGGGTCATTGGGTAATAGGCACTTGTGTTATTAATATTACAATTTTTAATTTTCGCGTGACTTTGGCAATGCCCTTTCACTGCTGTGCTGTCTGCTTGACGGAATATTCTCACTAGATCGTATAGCTATATAAACGATCTAGGGAAAAAGTTCCGATATTGAATCCGCCTAACCCAAAACCCAACACTGATACAGACGCGACAGCACGACACATTATTACTATTGGTTTTGAATGGGACGGTGTGAAACTGTCACGTCTATGTGAACAATCTCATAGCATCGCGCTGAAAGCACAAAGGTAGAGAACGACACGAAAATGTCTGATTGGAAATTTTATTGGGCTGCCCAAGTTAGACGTGTGGCGTGTGGCCCAACACAGGCAGCCTAGCTTGGGCACAGGTTGGCTTGTAATGGGGCGCAGACTTGGGCACATGCTTCTCCCCATCCACCAACCGATTTCGTCTGCACAGCTATGTACTATGGTATCATAGACCACCTACACCCTAGCCTGCAAAGTGTTTTGTATACAAAAATAAAAAATGAAAGGTCGTATATTTTCAACTGCTTCGACCACCTATGCATAAAGTTCTAATTGCTTCTGTCTCAAAATAGCAACAAAAAAAAATTTTTAAGAAGAAAAAATTACAGAAAAAAATTTTTTTTTTGCTA
Source organism: Copidosoma floridanum (assembly GCF_000648655.2). The sequence continues at coordinate 322,048 of NW_019379513.1, read as the reverse complement.
TTTTGAGATCGACAGAAGCAATTAAAATTTTATGCATAGGTGGTCGAAGCAATGGAAAATATACGACCGTTTATTTTTTATTTTTGTATACACAACACTTTGCAGGCTAGGGTGTAGGGTTGATTCAGGACTTCTGAATCCTACAGTTAATTTAATCTTATGTAGGACTCGAGTAACTCGACCAATAACGTAACGGCCAGACAAAGACAGATACCCCATTACCATTACGTAGCGAATTCTGCTGTCGCATATCACTATCACGTCCCCTTTTTTCCTCTACTCCAGAGAATATAGAAACAAGTCCCTTTATGTATAGAAGGATTAGAAGGTCGGGCGTCGGCGTCGGGCAAAGTCTAAACTTGCTTTCACTTTTAAAGTTAATACTGTATCCACGAGGGAGATGGCGTTAGGGTCGTACGTTTACTTTAAACAGTCGACGCTAATCAGCGTTGGGTTAGGCGGATTCAATATCGGAACTTTTTCCCTAGATCGTATATATAGCTATACGATCTAGGAAGGATGTTCCGTCGAGCAGACAGCACAGCAGTGAAGGGGCATTACCAAAGACGCATGAAAATTAAAAATTGTAATATTATAACACAAGTGCCTATCACTCAATGACCCGGGGCGCTAACTGTCCACTCTGTTAAATGAATAATTATTAATAAATAACACAAGCGCCTGTCACCTCATGACCCGGGGCGCTAACTGGCCACACTGTTAAATAAATACTTATTAATAACACAAGCACCTATCACCGTATAACCTGGGGCGATAATTGCAAATCTAGTAAATAAATAATTATTAATAAATATGTCAAGCACCTTTTTCCTGATGATCCAGGGCACTTATTTGCAACACTATTAAATGATAAAAAGTTGATCGATAACATATGTAAACATATCACAATTTTGATTGCCTATCCAGTACGACAAAGATCTTTTTAAATAGCGCTCTTGTAATTCCTTGATAATTTATTATTCAATAGTAGCCAGTAAGCACCCCGGATCATGAGGTGATAGGAGCTTGTGTTATTAAAAATTATTTATTTAACAGAGTGGCCAGTTATCGCCCCGGGTCATTGGGTGATAGGCGCTTGTGTTTTTAATATTACAATGTTAAATTTCCGCGTATGCCTTTGGCAATGCCCCTTTACTGCTGTGCTGTCTGCTCGACGGAACATTCTCCCTAGATCGTATAGCTATATATACGATCTAGGGAAAAAGTTCCGATATTGAATCCGCCTAAACCAACGCTGACGCTAATGCCATCTTTCTCATGGGTACAGTACTAACATTATAAGCGAAAACCGTAGAGATAATTGTAATAGAGGAAGCGAACATGCCTTAACCGCAACCGCAAAATTATGTTATTTATTACGTGACGTTATCGAATTGTAACAAGTCACGTTCTAAATCACGCAAATAATCACTAGTCATTGTTCACAATTAGTCAGTTTTCTCTGTGTAAATATTGCCGAATTGGACAATTGGCCACTGAAACAACTGGAATGAGAATATTGAAGTAAAAAATATATATTGTTTCCCAGTTTCTTGATGTCAATATGCTTTGTATTACACAAATGCTTTCTAAACTTGTGGACAGACAAGGCAGTGCAATGTGATTTGCTTTTGTGAGGTTCCACAATTTTGAAAGTCGATTTTTGGGTAGAAAATTAATTGTAATTCCGCTACAAGTAGCACATTTTGACTGAAACGCTTTGTTTTCCATCCAATAGACTAAGATGCGGCTAGTTTATAAAATCGACCACATGGCACTACTTTAATTATAACACAACTTTACCAGAATTAAATATGACAAAAATATTTTTGATTTTCATTAATCACAAGGGTGTTTGGTAATAGTGAAAGCAGTGGCTGGTGTAGATTTTCTTCTACCCTTGGGCCTCAGCTTTTGGTCTATAACTTTCCAGGAAGAGAAGAAAAGTTTTGTAGTGAATTGTAAGGAGTATTGGAGGAGCCGAAATAATTTAGAAGAAAAAGAACTATAATGAAGATTGGAATTTGCTAAAACCTAGCAGACAGCCTGGGTAGCAACTACCTTGATAAAAAAGTAGCAAATTACAGAAATAAAAGGATGTCATGTCTCTACTCTGGTCAACCCCAGTAAATACTGCACCAGCATCCAGCGACTATCAGAGCTCTTAGCATGGGTAGTAATACAACTACATCACATGTTTTAAGATTAGCTTAATCAACATCTTCAGAAAATATTCTATTTTGTAATAAACTAATCAATATTTATTATTCTTATAATCCGTATATATTCCTCTAAAATCACTCCAGCAGTTGAAAGTATCAGTTCTTCATACCTGGCTCAATCCTGATGCATAATAATTCTCTTGTTCTTATTACCATCAAGGCATAACATACTGTTAATATTAGCTACAAGTTTTTACATGCAAATTAATAATATACAAAAGGCCTCATAAGAAAATAGTTTATTCTCAAAGTTTCTCCTTTTATCAACAGTATTAATTGTTTGACATGATAATAAGTGCTATTACAACATATGAAAATTTTTTCAGCATACTAGTTGGAATGATGTTAAAGCAGAAACTTTTAAAAAGAAAAAAAAAATGATAAAATTAGGTACATTACAACGGTGAAGAAAGAACTTCCATAGCACTTTTAATTTCTTCATATAAATCTTTGTAATCTGAATGTTTTTTAATAAGAACCATCAAACTTCCCCGCTTTACACCAAGAGCTGCTCCTATATCTTGCCTTGATGGTGTGTAGCAGTATGGAATATTTTTGTTTTCACAAACAACTGGTAAGTGACACATGATTTCAATTGGATTTACATCACCAGCAAAAACTACAATTCTAAAAAAAAAAGGAATTGTAATTATATGCCTCACACTCACGTTTTACCGATATAGATGAAAATGAAATGCAAAAAAAAAAATTTTTGTCAAACTTCTGTAAAATCTCTCCCTTATTCAAAATTAATGAGTTATATCAGCACATGAAAATTGAAAGAAAAAAAATAGTGACGTACGGCGACAGTTTTAAATGACGAAAATTTATATTAGCTTTAAGCAAAAAAAAATTCAATTCTAGTCCAAGTACAAACAGCATGCATTTGAACAAATAAATGTTAGTTAACTGTGAATTTAAACAAAGAGATCGTGCAATTCCTACCCAGTTTCTCCTTTTCGAATATGTTTCTGAACATCTTTTAATCCATTTCGAAGACAACCTTTATTCTTCGATGCTATTGAGGAATAATTACAAGCATTACTTTTTAAAAGTTAAACAAAACAACAGTTAAATACAATATGTTTACTACTGTACCTCTTTTTACACATTTGTAAATTTTTTTTGCTAACTTCTTTGGAGCCATAGGCTGAGCAATGGCATTTGCAATTAGAAGTTTCTCCTCATGGCTAGTTTCTTTTACTATTGATCGATCGAGGTTATCCTGAGTATCATGGTCCAATTCCATTTTAACCTTCGTTTCTTCCACCATTATTATTCAGTTTCAGTATTGAAATTGACGTTATAGGCTAATCGAAAGATTCGTGAGTACTTGTCTTCCTATTCGTTGGATAATAGATTTTAAGTAATGCGTACCATATAGAGGTATACGAATCGACAGAGAATATAGAAACGGCTCCCTTTATGTATAGAAGGTCAGGCTAGGAGCTAGGACTAGACGTGTTTTCACCATAGAGATAGTGTAATAGAGGAAGCGAACTGTATATTCTTCTGTAAGTGGAAGCGTACGGTCACGGTCAGTGACAGAGGAAGACGAATGTTTTGGTCTTGCATCCCTCTCTGCTCTCTGCATTATTGGCTGCTGTATATAGTCGTAGTATAGTATTTATAGTAGAGCTGTATATATTGCGTTAGAGGCAGAACATTCTTCTGAGAAGAGGGCATTTTAAATAGCTAATCAGGATAAGAGCAGAGAGAGATGCAAGACCAACACAATCTTTTTTCTCTGTCTAGCATCTGTATGCGGTTAAGGCATGTTCGCTTCCTCTATTACAATTATCTCTACGGTTTTCGCTTATAATGTTAGTACTGTACCCATGAGAAAGATGGCATTAGCGTCAGCGTTGGTTTAGGCGGATTCAATATCGGAACTTTTTCCCTAGATCGTATATATAGCTATACGATCTAGGGAGAATGTTCCGTCGAGCAGACAGCACAGCAGTAAAGGGGCATTGCCAAAGGCATACGCGGAAATTTAACATTGTAATATTAAAAACACAAGCGCCTATCACCCAATGACCCGGGGCGATAACTGGCCACTCTGTTAAATAAATAATTTTTAATAACACAAGCTCCTATCACCTCATGATCCGGGGTGCTTACTGGCTACTATTGAATAATAAATTATCAAGGAATTACAAGAGCGCTATTTAAAAAGATCTTTGTCGTACTGGATAGGCAATCAAAATTGTGATATGTTTACATATGTTATCGATCAACTTTTTATCATTTAATAGTGTTGCAAATAAGTGCCCTGGATCATCAGGAAAAAGGTGCTTGACATATTTATTAATAATTATTTATTTACTAGATTTGCAATTATCGCCCCAGGTTATACGGTGATAGGTGCTTGTGTTATTAATAAGTATTTATTTAACAGTGTGGCCAGTTAGCGCCCCGGGTCATGAGGTGACAGGCGCTTGTGTTATTTATTAATAATTATTCATTTAACAGAGTGGACAGTTAGCGCCCCGGGTCATTGAGTGATAGGCACTTGTGTTATAATATTACAATTTTTAATTTTCATGCGTCTTTGGTAATGCCCCTTCACTGCTGTGCTGTCTGCTCGACGGAACATCCTTCCTAGATCGTATAGCTATATATACGATCTAGGGAAAAAGTTCCGATATTGAATCCGCCTAACCCAACGCTGATTAGCGTCGACTGTTTAAAGTAAACGTACGACCCTAACGCCATCTCCCTCGTGGATACAGTATTAACTTTAAAAGTGAAAGCAAGTTTAGACTTTGCCCGACGCCGACGCCCGACCTTCTAATCCTTCTATACATAAAGGGACTTGTTTCTATATTCTCTGGAGTAGAGGAAAAAAGGGGACGTGATAGTGATATGCGACAGCAGAATTCGCTACGTAATGGTAATGGGGTATCTGTCTTTGTCTGGCCGTTACGTTATTGGTCGAGTTACTCGAGTCCTACATAAGATTAAATTAACTGTAGGATTCAGAAGTCCTGAATCAACCCTACACCCTAGCCTGCAAAGTGTTGTGTATACAAAAATAAAAAATAAACGGTCGTATATTTTCCATTGCTTCGACCACCTATGCATAAAATTTTAATTGCTTCTGTCGATCTCAAAATAGCAAAAAAAAAATTTTTTTCTGTAATTTTTTCTTCTTAAAAATTTTTTTTTGTTGCTATTTTGAGACAGAAGCAATTAGAACTTTATGCATAGGTGGTCGAAGCAGTTGAAAATATACGACCTTTCATTTTTTATTTTTGTATACAAAACACTTTGCAGGCTAGGGTGTAGGTGGTCTATGATACCATAGTACATAGCTGTGCAGACGAAATCGGTTGGTGGATGGGGAGAAGCATGTGCCCAAGTCTGCGCCCCATTACAAGCCAACCTGTGCCCAAGCTAGGCTGCCTGTGTTGGGCCACACGCCACACGTCTAACTTGGGCAGCCCAATAAAATTTCCAATCAGACATTTTCGTGTCGTTCTCTACCTTTGTGCTTTCAGCGCGATGCTATGAGATTGTTCACATAGACGTGACAGTTTCACACCGTCCCATTCAAAACCAATAGTAATAATGTGTCGTGCTGTCGCGTCTGTATCAGTGTTGGGTTTTGGGTTAGGCGGATTCAATATCGGAACTTTTTCCCTAGATCGTTTATATAGCTATACGATCTAGTGAGAATATTCCGTCAAGCAGACAGCACAGCAGTGAAAGGGCATTGCCAAAGTCACGCGAAAATTAAAAATTGTAATATTAATAACACAAGTGCCTATTACCCAATGACCCAGGGCGCTAACTGGCCTCTCTATTAAATAATAAAGTATTAATTATTAACACAAACNAGATGCGCAAATGACCCGTATTGGTCTCATATTCTGAACACGACTTGTAATCTCCATCGCGCGATGTTGAGGATGTCCTCTGATGTTTTGTCTTGTCTTTTGGCAAAGTAAGCTGATTACTCGTGCTGTGAATCTCAGATGCAAAACTTTCAGTTATATTGAGCTTGGTAAACCTGGCAGTGACAGCTTCTTCCGAACAGGCGTGTCCTCCTTCTTCCAGAACGATGGCTGGTATCGGTGATGCACAACGCTTAGAGTCACTCGCTACCTTAGGTTTTTCCACTTGGAGAAGCCAATTCACATACCTTCAGTAGCTGGATAGTATGCTGGCTGAACCTCTGCGAACTAGGTATATGACTAGGAGTGTCACCTTTGTCAGGCAAATACAGTCTTCAAGACTAACAGTCCGTAGCAGCACTCTCCAATTGACTTCTCTGCCTTCTTATGACAGTCAACACGTCAGGCAGCTCAGGTCTGCCATCGCTCAAACTTCTCTCATGTCGAGCTTGCTACCACAATAACCACTGCTGATGCTGGACAGTATTTGGTTTGAATTAGGCATTTTTAAAGATGAGATCTGGAAGGGATAAATTGTTAGGAACTGTTGCTGGCTGTACTGCAGTGATAAGTATGCGATAAACAGATCCCTTATCTACATTTGTTTTATAGCAAGCTCGAATACTGTAAATGAAAGAAGATAATTGATTTAATAATTGCTTCAACTTTAATTGTTTATACAATATCGACGTTCTTACCTTGTGTAATGAACACCTTCTGGCAGTAAACCAGCATCCATTCTAATGCCTAGGGCACTTTTGACAAGTGCATCAAATCAATGTGAGTTGGAAAATTAACCCAAGTCACATGGCTTACCAGAGTAAATGCATCATTCAAATTGATTTTTAAGAAGGCATCTGTAACGTGAAGCAACAATTAGTATTATAATTTAACAAAGCTTGTCTAAACATTTGGATGTAATATTGCAAGTGTCTTTAAATCACTAAGCTAAATTACTTTAAAATAGAACCATATACTCAAAATACGCACCTGATGTATGTGTTTTCAGTAAAAAATAACACCTGATCAAATCTCTGTTGTTTATATTCTAAGGATGCGTCCAGACGCAACGTCAATAGCAATCTGCAAAACCATTTGAATGCACTCGTCTGCTGAAATGCTAGGGATTTTTCCGCGACCTCGGGCTTGGGCATGTCTGACCAAACTAGGCCTTACTCCAGTAAATTTATGGTTTGAGTTTTTATATTATAAGGAAAGAAATATTTTTGAATATTGTTATATAACAATCTTTATTTCTATTGAGCATAAAAATATACAAAAAATTTTGAATTACAAATAATTCGTAGGTCAATTATGTTATAATAAAAAATTGGTTTCGTAGGAATCCACATCTACGTCTGCTTCTGACTCTGAGGCAGAGGAACTGTTCAAAGTTTCCGGCTCTTGTTTCTCGTTATGTACAGATGGAGCTGTTAATAATTCGATTGTATATACAATGATATGAGGTGATAAAGACTTAAGTGGTTTTACTGGTAATTTTTGGCAAGTAGAAATGTTCGGCCGCACTGTGTGCCTGCTGCGTGCGCGCCGCTCGCACCCATTTACACGAATAAATACTTACTCACAGATACATACTCATGTACACGCACATACTCTCCCATTTTCCATCACAGTAAACTATAGGAGCCTCAGATAAAAGAGAAACGCACCATGTGTATATTTCGTGTAGCAAAAAATATTGCTAAAGACAAAGGCATATTAAGCGACCCAAGTCCCAAGCATCATCCATCTCTAAAACCACAGGTTGTAAGCACCATAATTAGCATCTACCAGTCTGATGATTGTACTCAGTTAATGCCAGGCAAAAAAGATTATATCTAAATAAAAATGAATGGTAGTAAGGTGCAAATGCAAAAACGACTTATTTTAAATAATTTGAAGGAGCTGTATGAAGTGTTTACATGTAAATATCCAACTATGAAATGTAGTTTTTCAAAATTTACTAGCTTACGACCAAAATACTGCGTTCTGGCAGGAGCTTCCGGCACCCATTCGGTTTGTGTATGTCCTATACATGAAAACGTTAATTTACTAATAACTGGTGCAAATTTAAAAGCAATTACAGACGGCTCTCAGCAGCCATTAAAAGATTATAAGGATTGTTTGAATCGTATGGTGTGCGAAGAAAAATCTACTGAATATTATTTAAATTCTTGTGACAAGTGCCCTGGCGTGTCCAATATTATTAATCAACTAGAAGAAAATTTTGATGATAAATGTATTGAAAGCATTACATACAAGCAATGGGTTACGACTGAAAGAACTTCATTACAAACCCTCATATCGCCAGTAGATGAATTTTTGCAAATGTTAAGTAACGGCTTGGAAAAACTATTGGTCCATTCATTTATAGTTAGTCAACAAAGGGATTTTTTGAATGACAAAAAAAGTAAACTAATGAAAAATGAGTGCATCGTAATTTGCGATTTTTCAGAAAATTATGCCTTCATAATTCAAAATTCTATTCAGGGTATACACTGGAATAACGACCAAGCCACTGTACACCCATTCTCAATTTTTTATAAAAATGATCGAGATGAATTAAAAATAATAAGTTTTGTTTGCATTTCTGAATGCTTAAATCATGATACTGTTGCCGTTCATCTCTACCAAAGACAACTGATTGAATTCATCAAAAGTAATTTGCCAGGTGTACAAAAAATAATATATATGTCCGATGGAGCAAGTGGACAATATAAAAATAGGAAGAACTTTATTAATCTTACGTATCACATGGAAGACTTCAAAATAGCTGCAGAGTGGCATTTTTTTCCCACTTCACATGGTAAAGGACCCTGTGACGGGATAGGTGGAACTTTAAAACGACTAGCCTCCAGAGCGAGTCTTCAGAGGATAAACAATCCCATTCGAACGCCACGAGAACTATTCAATTGGGCGACAGAATCACTGCCAAACATTACTTGTCGCTATTCTACAAATGATGAGCACGAA
>NW_019379513.1:268702-306943 GCF_000648655.2 Copidosoma floridanum | reverse complement strand
CTCGACAAAAAATAGTAAAAAAATTCATGCTGATTTCAGATAGTATGATTAATAAAATCTATGAATTTTTAGTTGTTGTTAAATAAATAAACAACTTTTTTTTCGCTCAGAGTATGTTTATTACAGCACGCTCTCTCTGTAGTTTCTCCGGGCTTGAGTCCGGCACATTTACTGTGGCCACATTACGCATTTTTCCAAAAAAATTTCTAAATCCAAATTATAAAAAAAAATTGAAGTTCAAAATTTTTGAAATCACGCATAATACAATTAAAAATACTAAAAAATACAAAAAAATTGGAAATCTTGACAGATGAGATTTTGGCATGAGAAATCACCTCATAAATCACCTTATTTCCGAAAGGAGGGCTGAGTTAGGCCTCGTACCATGTACTTGCTTGTCTTCATTCGCATGTATGTCATTTTACAAACACTGGCATGTTTTGAGGGCTTTAAGGGATAATGCTTGACAAAGATTTATTACTGTTAAAAAAATTGTTTTTTGTATTGCTCATCTTAGAAATAATCAAGGGGGGGCACGAAATGAAACTAGAGTAACTTTATTCAAGAAAGTTTACAATAAGCATGTCACCGTTAGACGGCTGACTGCAATCTGAAGCTCTGTAGAGCCACGCAGTAGCGCTAAGGTTCAGGCGCTGGTAGCACTACATATATAACACACACGTAAGGCGCAATGTATAATATATAAGTATAAGTACACTAACACTTACGCGCTAATGATATTGTATGTCTAACACATCCCTGCTAAGAGAAAGCTTGGAACAAATAAATGAGTAAAATCGCAGTAAAAACTTGAGTAATAAGAATCAAAGTAAGCCCAGTTCCAAGGTGCACTTCTGATGCTTCGGAGATGGCAAAGCCTTAGTAAGAATGTCTGCCGTCATCTCCTTGGTACTCGATGTTGATCGAATGTTCATGAATAACCTTACAGGTGAAATGATGTCGGATGTCGATGTGCTTAGACCTTTCCTGGAATACGGGGTTAAGAGGGAGTCTGCGAGCCGACTGATGGTCATTCAGTATCATGATGCTTGCTAAGTCTGGTCGCTTGAGCTCCCGCAAGAACTGGATTAGGTCCATTGCTTCCTTGGAAGCCTCAGTCAGGCTTAGGTACTCAGCCTCTATCGATGATAAGGTCACAGTTCTTTGCTTTCTTGAGCACCATGAGATCGCTTCTCCTGACTCCCAGATTTTCGGGAGTTCGCCGCATGCGCAGTGCGCAATCACCCTCTCTCCATAGAGCAAGCTGGAGCGGGAGAGCCCCCCTACCCAGACCTTTAACTTAAGCCCCGCCTACTTCTCACAACTTAAATATAACATCTTGTCATATGGGAGTACAATCGACGATAGCCGCACGGGCAATGTCTTTTGCCCCAGCCAAACTTGCCAGCTTTCGAATCTCACTGATGATTTTTTTTTTTTTTTCCATCTGCACAATTTTTACTCGTTAGGTTTTTGTATTAAAAATATATTTTGTTGGTTTGTTGCCTTTTGTACGCTTTTTTTTTTTAATGTACGTTATACATAAAAGTGTCATGACACGTTTATGTAATTATGTAAGCTCATGTATAACTTTTCAATACTAAGACATAATTTTTAAAAATACTATGTACAAGACAAGGTAAGTAAGATTATAAAACAAAATATTTGTCACTTAGTAAGGAAATCAAATCATTAATATTTAGTGAGTTAAGAGTCGAGTAATGATAATTAAAGTATTAGTTAGTACTTAAAAATTATCACACGACACGTCTTGATCATTGTTAATGTTATTCACTATTACATTATTATGGTCGATAAGCAACACTGTTTAATACATTAATCTGTCCCGAATTGCATGAACTTTTTTTTGATTGGTGTATCATTAATAACTTACTTCGCTAAAAGTATTTATTCTTGGAAATACGTCTCGTCGAAAAATATGGATTGCCATAAAAGCTCATGCTGCAATTTCTCAATATTTTTCTATATGTTCCCTAAAAACACTCAAAAAAAAATAGTAAAAAAATTCATGCTGATTTCAGGTAGTATAATTAATAAAATCTATGAATTTTTAGTTGTTGTTAAATAAATAAACAACTTTTTTTTCGCTCAGAGTATGTTTATTACAGCACGCTCTCTCTGTAGTTTCTCCGGGCTTTTTTTAATTTCGAACGTGAATGTAAATAAATTACCGCGCGCGTAATGTGGCCACAGTAAATGTGCCGGTCTCAAGCCCGGAGAAACTACAGAGAGAGCGTGCTGTAATAAACATACTCTGAGCGAAAAAAAAGTTGTTTATTTATTTAACAACAACTAAAAATTCATAGATTTTATTAATTATACTATCTGAAATCAGCATGAATTTTTTTACTATTTTTTGTCGAGTGTTTTTAGGGAACATATAGAAAAATATTGAGAAATTGCAGCATGAGCTTTTATGGCAATCCATATTTTTCGACGAGACGTATTTCCAAGAATAAATACTTGTAGCGAAGTAAGTTATTAATGATACACCAATCAAAAAAAATTTCATGCAATTCGGGACAGATTAATGTATTAAACAGTGTTGCTTATCGACCATAATAATGTAATAGTGAACAACATTAACAATGATCAAGACATGTCGTGTAATAATTTTTAAGTACTAACTAATACTTTAATTATCATTACTCGACGCTTAACTCACTAAATATTAATATTTTGATTTCCTTACTAAGTGACGAATATTTTGTTTCATAATCTTACTTACCTTTGTCTTGTACATAGTATTTTTAAAAATTATGTCTTAGTATTGAAACGTTATACATGAGCTTACATAATTACATAAACGTGTTATGACACTTTTATGTATAACGTACATTAAAAAAAAAAAGCGTACAAAAGGCAACAAACCAACAAAATATATTTTTAATACAAAAACCTAACGAGTAAAAATTGTGCAGATGGAAAAAAAAAAAAAAATCATCAGTGAGATTCGAAAGCTGGCAAGTTTGGCTGGGGCAAAAGACATTGCCCGTGCGGCTATCGTCGATTGTACTCCCATATGACAAGATGTTATATTTAAGTTGTGAGAAGTAGGCGGGGCTTAAGTTAAAGGTCTGGGTAGGGGGGCTCTCCCGCTCCAGCTTGCTCTATGGAGAGAGGGTGATTGCGCACTGCGCATGCGGTGAACTCCCGAAAATCTGGGAGCCTTGGTTAAAGCGTCTCCAGAGTACGACCTGCAATCAACGATGCATCCACCCCAGTCAGTGTTGGCTAAAGCAGATATCCTTCCTTCTCCTCTTCTGTATACCAGTTTCCGTTCCTTCGTGCCCTTTAAGTAGCGCAGGATGCGTTTGGCTGCTGTCTGTCTGGCGGATTAAATTGACTGAGCATGCTAACGGCATGTGGTATGTCGGGCCTCGTCTCGATAGCGAGGTTCATGAGGGCTCCGATCAACTCTCTGAACGGAAATTTGCGGTCGGCCTCTGTAGACTTCTTGGCGACGAGCTTCTCGCCTAGCGCGATTGGAGTTTTGGCAGGCTTGCAATCTGACATCCCGAACTTGTTTAGGGTGTCGATGATGAAGCTCCGCTGGGACAACTTGGTATGCTCTCGTGATTGTTTAATGTCTATTTCCAAACAGTAGTTAGTTCTGCCAAGGTCTTTCAGCTCAAAACGACTAGACAGTCCTTGTTTGAGCTCCAATACTCGCTTGGAGTTGTTGGAGGCGACGATGATGTCGTCCACGTCGATGAGCAGATAGGTGGTCCCGTGCTTCCACCGTTGGTGTACACGCAGGGGTCCGAGTCCGTGGGTAATAGCCCAAGCTCCCGAAGTGCCAGATCCAGTTTCTTATGCCATTGACGACCGGCCTGTCGGAGTCCATGAATCGCCTGCTTCAATTTATATACCTTCTTGCTCGAATTGAAGTCTTGGAGCATAGAGGTGGCCCTGCGCGTGAGCTTGGGTTCTTCTCTGTCTTCATGATTTTCTCCAACATCTGTGGTAGAAATCCGAGAGTCCTCATGAATACCGTGGTATCTATCTCTCCGTTCAGGTATGCTGTTGCGACGTTGAGCTGAGATACGAACAGGTTGTTTTCTTTGGAGAGAGACAATAGCAAACGAAGGGACTCTAGTCTTGCCACCGGGGCAAGATAATCGGTGAAATCCACTCCAGGAATCTGAGTAAAGCCCTGGGAAACTACCCTGGTCTTCCTACGAACGAGGGATCCATCGGCTTGTTTCGTAGAACGATCCTGCTTTCCACTATCTTGCTGTTGATGGGAGGCTTGACAAGTTCCCAGGTATCGTTGGTGACCAGGCTCTTTGTCTCCAGGTATATAGCTTCGATTCATTTCGTGCTATCTGGCCAACTCACACGAGTCTGAAGTTTCGAGCCCTCGCCCAGAGCATTTTATAGAAACTAAAAAAAAAATTAATAACTGAAAACTTTCATAGTACCATTAAAATAACTTTAAAACAAGTAACAAACGTTAGGAAAATCAGTGAAAAATTTATTCCATTGATTGAGACCTAGAGACCTAGACTAACGTAATATGTAGAAAGCAATGGCCAGATTTCCACAAAGTAACTCTTGACTAAAAAAATAAAGTTTTCCAGCCATTAAAATTAATATTAAATAACTTTAAACTACACTACATAAAGACTATCCACTTCTAAGTTTCAACATTAAAAAAAAAAAAAAATAATTTACAAATGACCAAATATAACCAAACTGTACGATGACAGTTGGCGTGTACATAAGCATATTTTGTCCATAACTCTAAAAGTGTCAGCTGCTACTCGTCCAATTTTAATTCACAATTAGTTTATCAAGCGTACAACAACATGTGAAAAATTTCATTCAATTATGAATGAAGGATAAACATTTACAGCTAAAAGAGTACGAATTTATTTCTTTCTTGAATGAAAAAATTTTTTTTTAGCCTTAAACTCTTGAAAAACGCTTCTCTATCCATTAGAAAGTGTATTACTCATTAAAAAATTTACTTACACAACTAAACGTATTAATTTAAAATATTTTAAAATTGAAAAAAAGTCTTGTGTAAGTTATAAGTACCGATGTATGGTGTTGCGGAAAATTATGATTTTCGTATTTTTGGCTGTCACTCTAAAACTATAAGCTACTACCCGTCCAATTTTTATCCACGATTTTCCGCAACACCATACGTCGGTACTTACAAGTTACACGAGACTATACCTGAGTTTTTAAATATTTTAAACTAATACGTACATTTGAATTAGGGTTTTTTCTTTAATAGATAATACACATTTTAATTGGTAGTAGTTGTTTGCGTTTTTCAAGAGATAAAGGCTATTAAAAAAAATCTTTTTTTTAAGGGAGAAGCGAACCGGTGCTCTTTAGCTGTAAAAATTTTTCCTTAAAATAAAATTTAATAAAATTTTCACGTAATGTTGTACACTTGAGGAAGTAATTGTGAATATAAATTGGACTGGTAGCAGTTTATAGTTCTAGAGTGACAGCCAAGAATACGAAAATCATAATTTTCCGCAACACCATACGTCGGTACTTACAAGTTACTCAAGACTAATCCTAAGTGTTAAAATATTTTTTATTAATACGTTTAGATGTATTGGTGTATTTTTCACTGAGTGGTACACTTTTGAATGCGTAGAAAAGCGTTTTTTAAGAGTGAAAGGCTTAAAAAAAAAAAGTTTCATTTTTTAAGAGATAAATAAATCTGTACTTTTATAGCTGTTGAATTTCTTCTTTAATACATAATTGAATGAAATTTTAACATGTTGTTGTACACTTAAAAAACTCATTGTGAATAAAAATTGGACTGGCAGCAGCTTATAGTTTTAGAGTTATAGGCAAATTATGCTTATGTACACGCCAACTGTCATCGTACAGTTTGGTTATATTTGGTCATTTGTAAATTATTTTTTTTTTTTTTTAATGTTGAAACTTAGAAGTGGATAGTCTTTATGTAGTGTAGTTTAAAGTTATTTAATATTAATTTTAATGGCTGGAAAACTTTATTTTTTTAGTCAAGAGTTACTTTGTGGAAATCTGGCCATTGCTTTCTACATATTACGTTAGTCTAGGTCTCTAGGTCTCAATCAATGGAATTAATTTTTCACTGATTTTCCTAACGTTTGTTACTTGTTTCAAAGTTATTTTATTGGTATTATAAATGTTTTTAGTCAATAATTTCTTTTTTTTTAGTTTCTAAAAAATGCTCTTGGCGAGCCCTCGAAACTTTAGACTCGTTTATTCACTGCGTTGTGCAGGGTTATCTTGAATGTGACCATGGCCGCGTGTCTATCTTTGAGATTTTGCAAGCCACTCTGATCTTCTTTGTGGGGCTTGCCTTGCTGAATGATAGCCTCGAATGCCTGGTATGATGTTGCTCTCGATGTTTTCGGTTGAATTAGTTTCAGAGAGCGCATCTTCAAAGATCACCTCTTTCTCGGCGTCATTGGAACCCGAGAAGCGCTTGGTCGAAGCAGTCTCATCCCTTGAGAACCCGTGAAACGGCGCAGCGTCGGGGTAGCTCTCGTTCTTCTCGTGACCTATCCTGTCCTAAGATTCGTGGTTGCGAGGTTATAGTAAGATGTCTAAAGAGTCGTCGACGTCGTCGAGTTCCTCGAGCGTCGACTCAGAGTTTAAGGTAGAGTCTGGTAGACACTCAAAGTCTGGCACGGAACATACCTTTCTCTTATTCGAAAGCCAGATGCGGTACGTATGCGCTATCCCAGTTTATCCAACGAAGACGCCTAGGACGCCCTTCAGGTCGAATTTTCTCTTAGTGGGAGTCTTGTCCAGCAAGTAGACCTTGGTGCCAAACGGTTGCAGGTGCACTACGTTTGGCTGCTTTTCTTTCCAGAGCTGGTGTGGTGTCCTGTAGTTGATTCCCTTGGTCATCGATTGCGTATGTAATTCGCTGTTGCAACGGCTTCTGCCCAGAAGCTGCGCGGCCGGCCGGACTCGAGCAACATGCAGTAGGCCATCTCCACAAAGGTTTGATATTTCCGTTCAGCCACACCGATCTGTTGCGGGGTGTGGGGAACAGTAAGTCTGTGCACAATTCCACAATCAGTCATAATTTGTTTGAACCTGTTGTTAACGTATTCCCGCCCATTATTGGACTGAATGGCCTTGATCTTTGCGCCAATGAGATTCTCGACCTGGTTTTTGTATTCCATGAACTTGTCGGCGACGTCGCTCTTATTTTTCAGGAAGTAAAGCTGGCACCATTGACTGTCGTCGATAAAGGTAACGAAGTAGCGAGCGCCTCCCAGGTCTCGAGACCCGCGTCCACACAGAACAATTCTCCGATTCTGTTGGCGACAAGGCGTGTTGATCCGTTAGAGTCCCTAACTTCTGCGCAGCTCTTTTTAAAGACAACTTCGCAGTTAATATCGACGATCTTGGCGACCGAGATGAGATTAGATCGCAGGTTGGAGACGTATAGAGCGTCCTTGAAGGTCACTGTCGCAGGGGTTGCCTTTGGTCTTGATGGTGACGTCGCCTTTGGCTTCGATCGTTGTTGTGGCATCGCTGGCGTGTCCCAGCCTATCCTTGATCACCTTGGAGTTAGCGAAAGCTTCTTAGTTGTTGTGCAGATGTGACGTGCAACCGCTGTCTATGTATCAAGGGGCTTCTGTATGTCGAGACTGGGCGTAAGCCTCAAAGCAAATGTTTGCTTTTTCGGTTCCGACATGATTTGCTTGAGCCATCTTCTTGCGACAGTCTGCCTCTTTGTGTCCCACTTTCTTGCAGAAGTTGCACTTGTACTTAGGTTTTTTTATTTATTTATTTATTTCTTCTATTTTTTTTTTTTTTCAATAAATACCTACTTACGTAGTGTATTTATTTTTGAGCTTTATTGTCAACGAGTACATTATATTATTGACAATATTTTAATCATCTATTTTATATAATTGAAGAAACATTCGTTAATAAAAATGGTTTTTTATTGAATTTTTATTGATAGTCCTTCTTTAAATATATAATGAGGGTGTTATTTATGCGACTAAGAATGCTATTTATGCACACATTATTACCGGATATCCTAAATGCAAGGATAATTGCATCACCTTCGATGCATCGCAGTAGGTTATTTAATATATCGTTTCCTAAAAAGTTTATGTACGTTTGTATATTATCTGCCAGAGAAATATCACTTCATACATGGGTACCCAAGTACCTACTGACCACTGTTTTTTTTTTTGGTTCTCTAAAATGCATGAAATGTTGTTTGCGTTAATAACTTAATGATTTCATACCGTAGAAAAATTGATAACTCCATATTTATAGGTGTCGTAAGAACTGCATATTTTCGAGTGAGATACGAGCTCGTAATGCTAATCCAGCCCCTTTTTTGAATTTACAACTAAAAAAATAGTTTTTGATAATCAGAATTCTATTTTACTTTAAGCAGAAAACACTTCTTGATTATTTATAACAATTTTCAGATCGATATCTCCATATACGATATTGTAATTGACACAAAAATACCACTTTCGTTAGAATGACCCATATGTACAAAGGGATGTTTAGTAATACATTATTTGCTGTGCATGAGCAGAAGTATCAAATATTTATATCAATTATTTTCTTAACAGCTGACAAATATTGCTTGTTAAATATTTTTCATCATTAAAATCTTACAGTACGAGGAATCCATTTATTGTAGTCTGAGTTCTAAAAATGACATATTATCAAATATTCATGCCCAATATACTCAAGTGCAAATAATTTTATTTGATAAGTTGGTAATAATTGTTTTTAAAAAGTAGTAAAAAATAAAAAAATGTAATAACAGTTTTTAAAGTCTAGATTTGTGACAAGTGACAAACTTATAATTTACAATTTTCTATCATAAGTTAGTATTGAAACTTTTTAATCCTTATTATGAGTTTTTTTTTTGTTCGCAAGATCAAATGATTCAACCATGCATATAACGATTATTAGCATTCACTATTTTTTATAATTTTTTTCATCTGATATGAAATATAAAACAAAGAAAAACAAACTATTATTACCAATTTTTAATAGCTATGAGTTTTTGATACATCTTAAAAGTCAGGTATTAGATAGTGAGAATTAACCATAAACGTTCTTTCTAGTTACTGCTTTTTTCGATGTTTCTATAATGACATTTATGACGGAAAAGAAGAAAAAAAAAAAATAATAACAAGAAATATTAACTGATAATAACACTTATTAAACTTTACTATAGTCTCAAATCTGGACGTTATAAAATATTATTGTTATTTATTTTTTTTTTTTCGTTACTTAATTACAAAAAAAATTTCCGCTTAGATAGGACTTAGGTTTCACATTTGAGAATACATAGCTTTATATTTCATATTAAAAAGGTGTCAGCCTTATTTTTGGTGATCCCGTACTAAAAATGTAAATGCTGAAATCAGTCGTAAATTACATAATTGATTCTGCGTTAATTTAATGTTGAATCTATGTTTACTGAGCATTGATTTAACTTGATATAAGTAGTTGACTTTAAAATAATGCTTTTTTCATGTTAGCATTGCAGTTAAAATTCAAATAAACTCTTTTAAAGTCTATTACGTCAATAATGTCAAGTTGATAGTAAATTAAGGTTGTTTTTTAATTCTAAATCAGCATTGGTTCAACATGGAATCATTAAAGAATTCAACACTAATTTTATCGACGATTTAACATTGATATTTTTTAATGGGGAAAAAATTCTGTCTGTCACATCTATTAGGGAGTTATACTTGAATTGTAACGGTTAAAAGAAAAAATAATGTTAGACGCATCCTAACACTTAGTAGTTTTTGTTTTTCTCAAAATCATTTATCATTTTGTTAAGAATTCTTTTGAACCTACTTCGAACAAAAACCTATATTGCACTTTTTAATAAAAATTGTCATACCCCTTGCCAATAGTAATAATTGTATTTATTAGACCACATAGTTTATAGTTTTAAATACAAAACAGTATTCACCTTCGTCTATAGTTAATGCAAAGCGCATGTATTTTTAAACTCTGACCTACATCTTTATTTCAGGTTTATGAATATTAATATGAAAGACTGTCTGTTCACGGATCCAAGAGGTGACAGCTACAAGTACGAGATATTTTTTGTACAAGCTCGAAACATTCGACATGTGCATGTACCTGCTCACGTGAGTATCTTTACGTAAAGTTTGAGCCAATTCATGTTAGCTCTTGTATGTTGTGTATGGTATAATGGATTAACTGTGATAGATACAATAGTTGTGAAGTTTTGAAGAAGCTATTTTTTCTGACAACCTCATATCTCTTCGAACAAAATAGTCCTTGTCTATCACTCAAAGATTGTAGATTATAATGCCCAAATGTTTTTCATCATACAAAATTTACGGAAGGCTCTTTAATAAGGTTCAACTATGCAACACAGAGCTTAAATTTTTTCAACAACCTAATTTATTGGATAGCGTTTATTTTTATCAGACTTCTTACCAGCAGTCAAATATTCATAAAACTATGAGTACCTTCAGAATCAGTGACTATGACTGCATTGGATTTGATTTAGACAGTACTATTCTTCGTTACAACATTTCAAATCTTGTTCAACTTGAATATGATGTGATCACGAAGTTTCTAGTCGATAAAAAAGGCTACAATGCAAAACACTTGACAGAACCTTTATCTCAAAAAGATTTTGATTTTCTGCAAAAAGGATTGTTTCTTGATTTTGAAAAAGGCAATGTTGTAAAACTCAGTCCTAATGGTAACGTGTACCTTGCTAGTCATGGAACAAATATTTTAAGTAATAATGATATTGAAAAATACTATCCTAATCGAGAATGGAAAATAGGTAAGATGTTCACTGAAAATCCATTATTAACATGGAATGGTCCACTGTCATTGAAAATAAGGACCGTGATGGACTACTTTGACATGATATCATCTCTTGTGTTCGCTAGGGTCGTCAATTCATTAGACACAGTAAATGGCAAGACCCTCCAAACGTACAATATTTGGCCAGATATTCTAGAAGCCTTATCTGACATGTACTCTAGAGAACAGCTCACGAGAAATGCTGGATGGTTTTACTCTGAACTGAAAAAAAATCCAGCTAAATATATTCACAAATGTCATACAGAGATACTTGCTTGGATTCAAAAGATCAAACAAAAAAAAACAACGTATCTCATTACGGGTTCTAACTCTGACTTTGCAGAGTTTACCACTGGTTATGCTTTTGGTAAATGCTGGAAATCTCTTTTTGACATAATTGTGTGCTATGCCAAAAAACCAGCATTTTTCATGGAAAAAAGACCATTTTACTCTGTAAAAAATTATTATGAAGATCGAATTGTAACTAGCAAGGAACTTGAGAGAGGAAAAATTTACAACCAAGGAAACTGGAAAGAGTTATACGAATTCTTCACACGTATTACTGATCTGAGCAATCCCAAGTGTCTTTACATTGGTGATAATTTATTACAAGATATATTTGCTCCAACAAATCATGCAAATTGCGACACAATAGTTATTTCTGAAGAACAATTGGCTGAAAAAATGCTTCACCACAGTCATACTCACAGTGATGAGCATGTACTAAACTCAAAAATATGGGGTTCTTTCTTTACTTTAAAAGATTCAACAGGTTATACAGATTCTTTCTGGAGTCATATAATAAAAAAAAATTCAAAATTATGTATTCCACAACTTGACGTGATAACAAATGTGCCATTAGACAAGCCCTTAAGCTGTTTTGTTAAAGAAGATAATGATAAGGAGCTAAAAGGATACCACCCTGCAAAACCTATCACACTGTCTTATCTTTAACGTATTTAAGAGAAGCAAGTGACGATACTAGAAGTTAACAAATTAATTTTATTCATTGGTAATCAATTTTTCTTAAGTGTTACAAGATTTTAATAAACTAATTTTATTAGTAGTAATAGAAATAATCAGGAATTCCTAAGCAGAATTAATTTTAATTGATAAATTGGTAATTATTTTCTTACCATGGGCCCAAAGTGCAGCTGCCGCTTTTCGCCCTTGTAATCATTTTGGGCCCTTACTGGGCGCAAAGTGTGCCCACGGGCGCAAAATTGCACTTTGCGTCCATGGTAAGAAAAACATTATACGCAATTCGGACATCAACATACAAGAATCGCTTCGGGTGTTCATATATAAAATTTATGCCCTAGTGATGTAATGTACCATTATTTTTAAAAATTAGTTAAAAATAAAAAAAAGTAATTACAGTTTTTAATGTCTAGATTTGTGACAAACATAAACGTGTTATGACACTTTTATGTATAACGTACATTAAAAAAAAAAAGCGTACAAAAGGCAACAAACCAACAAAATATATTTTTAATACAAAAACCTAACGAGTTTATAATTTTTTTCATCTAATACAAAATAAAAAACAACAAAAATGATATATTACTAACAATTATTGGTAGCTATTAGTTTTTAATAGATCCAAGAAGTCAAGTGTTAGGTAATGATGATTAACCATAAAAGTTTTTCTACTTACCACTTTTTTTCGGTGTTTCTATAATGACATTTATGAATAAAAAATAATAATAATAATAATGACTAATAATAACACTTATTAAACTTTATTATAATCTCAAATCTGGACTTAATAAAATAATGTTATAAGTTATTCTTTTTTTCCGGTACTTAATCACAAAAAAAATTCCCCATGGGTTACGAGAAAAATTGACGAGTTTTGCTTTTTACGTTAAGTAAAAAGCAAAATGAATATAAAATTTGCATTACAATTTTTTTTTTCATTCGCACCTTTAAACTACTTAATATCATATTAAAATAAATGTTCATAATTTATTTTTAACATAATTTGCTGTGACACTAAATTTGAATTTTTCTTTATTTAAGATTCACATTGTATCTTCTATTAAGGAACAGTTGGGAAAATTAGCTCCACCAATACAACATATCAAGAAACGTACATTTAAGTCCATACGAGCTGATGCTAAACAAAAAGAAGGAATGGCTGCAGTAAATGTGTTTTTGAAGCTCAATCGGGGACAAAGGCATAACGTCTTAGATGGTCCGAAATCTAATAATAGTCTAAGCCAGAAGTAAAAGAGAAGGAATATTGATAATTTGTAAAATTAAATTTGATGATAACTATTAATAAATTTGTCAGAGTTAATGTTGTTTTCTTTTAACATTGAACTATCTGATACTTGGACATAGAAGTAAAAGATATTTAAATTATTCAGTTGATCGTATTAGAGCAATTTTTTGAGGACTATTATATTCTTTTCTTCATTCATTTCAAATGAAAAGTTAAGACGTAAGTAAATTATCTACATTAATTCTCCTTCTTACTTAGAAATATTTCGTCGATTCAAAAAAGTTTGGAAGCCCATAAGCACTACATCCAAATGCGAGCAAGAAAAAACGGGCTATCGAGCGAGTTAGTCCGTTGGCCATGGGATGTTAAAATGGAAATTAGTATGGTACTTACACGCAAAGTAATGAAATTAAGCAATTCCATTTGAAGACATAAGAGACGGTTTATCTGTTGATTGACTACAACTTTCAGTATAGTAACTCGCTCGATTGCTCATTTCATAATACAAAAAAAAATGTTAAAAGTTTTATTACAATATTATTTGCTCGCTCAAGAAAGTAGGCTTTCATAAAAAAAATTCCTTGCCTACAAAAATCGGGTGAGATTTCACTTGAGATCTCAAGTGATTATCTCATGCCAAAAACTCACCAGAAATTTCATAAGAAGTGTCCTTATTAAAAAAAAAAAAATTAATTAATTATCCAGTATTTAAAGCTGTCAAAGTGTGTTACGTCAATTAAAAAAAAAAAAAAAAAAAAAGAGTTTCTTTGATGCTCAAGTAGATATCTCAAGTG
This sequence comes from Copidosoma floridanum, assembly GCF_000648655.2. The sequence goes on along the minus strand of NW_019379513.1, from coordinate 293,080 downwards.
CTTTCTCAGATGAGGTCTCACCTAAAAACTTTGAAAATTTACTTCATTTTAAAAATTGACATAAAACACTTTGAAAGATGTGTTTTTCGATGTACCTGTTACTTTGGCGTAACGTGTAGGGTTTGAGCTAAGCTTTCGCTTATTGCTCAGAATTCCCTTTACTTAAGTCTCCTGTTCGGGCGGTAATATAAACGAAAATAGGCCGCGATGCGAGGTGGTAAGGTACGTGAGGGAGGTGCAGTCACACGCCAGTCACTCTCGTGAGACGGTGCCAAGGTGCCGTGAACAGATCAACTCGCTTGCTCCTTCGCACAAAGACAAGCAGCCCGAGAGGTTTAGGAAAGCTGCTCGTGAGGATCGGTGTGAGGGTAGAAATTAAAACGATAGGTTTGTGTTAAAATTTTGCTTACTGTTTTTCTTTATTGATTGCAAATACTTGAGGCAACCCGAATCGACCGATAATTTGACGGTGGGAAACTAGGATGATTTGGAAGAGTGCCACCAATTGAGAGCAGCAGTATATGGAACTTGACCACGATGAGTCAAGCAGAGGACCTCGACCAAAGGAGAGTCGATATGGTAGGACTGAATGATTGAGACTGGTTAGTGTAGGAGGTTTCGGGCCTTTTATAAGGTTTCGCATGGGTCAATTCGGGGGTGCCGTTCTCGTGTACACATAGTTGGGGTATTGGGAAGAGGCCCTGAGTGCGAATCGGGAAAGCGATCATCGAATGGGAAAGCTTGTTTTCTAGGTCACGCCCTTGCACAATTCTGGGCCGCCACTCAGGTTCGAGAACGTGATAGTTTGCAAGTTTAGAAAATCCTCTTCTCAGTCCGACACACTAGAGAGAGGGGAGACAATATTCCTCCTTTTTCCGTCTCTCCTTACATCTGGCATTTTTTATAACTAATGTTATTACTAAAGTACCTTTAAGATATCGTCGATGGTACAAATTTATGTTTCATTATATTTTGGATGGAGTGTTCCTTACGTTTAAATTATTGTTTTTAATTTTTTACTAATTTCTGGTACTTAGGCTTAGTCGTCTTCTAAATCTGCAAGTTTTTTTCGGAGTCTAACAATCATCTGTCGAGCTTTAAGTAAAGTAAATTTTGATTTGATCTTTGAAGAACTTGTATCAAGCACTTCAAAATCTGTCGTTGGTACGTTACAAACATTAGAAACAATGTTGATGCAACTATTAAATTTTTTAGTCTCATTTTCTTGGCTGTCTCTCTTATAACTCAAGTATTATTCATTACTATCAACATCTTCAATATCAAAAAATACTTTTTTACCGGATGAATACGTTACATCGCTTAGTATTTTTCTAAGAATCAGAATTTCTTCTACTACGTCATTCACGCCCGAAGTTTATTCACTATTTACAGCTAAACTTCGTTTGATACGAGAATCAACCGATGCTTCTTCGATTGGATCAGTTTGAACGCCTTGACATTCATTTAGCGATTGTGATGGCCCATCAGCATTAATTGACGATACATCGGTATTACTGAATGATACTGAAGACGCATTGTCAACTAAAGCCGTCGTTTCTGTAGGTACTCTATTTTTTATTTTAGATCGCTGCTGTGTGTGCTACGTGATATTTTCGCAAATAATTTTCATACACAGCTTTTGCTTCAGGAGCCTGCCAATGAATAAGAGTACTGTTCTGTTTTAAACCCTTTATTTTACTGGTATTGTCTTTCACTCAATCAGCATCATTAAAATGTCCCGTCACAAATTTCCGCAGATTGCTTGAAAGACGGTGCCCAGTATTTAATTGTTACCTGCCATAAAAAAATGCGTTTCTGGCTGGTACAATTAGTTTTGATATTAAAAAGCGTTCTCCATTGATTGAACAACGTCTATCATTTATTTAAGTAACCGCGAAAAATGTTAAAATATCTTAATATTTCAAGTATTCTTTATTATGAACAGAAAAATGCTACACTTGGAATTTTTTTGGATTATGTATCTACCCTATCCATGCCGTTTTTACGCATGAGTCTGAATCTCAAAACTTATTGTATGCTATGAGAATTGTTACCTTCAACTAACAAAAGAATTTTCCTTGAAAAGATTTTCACTATTTGAAAAGAAATACAATTTATTCATTAAAAAAGGTTTATAATCCTTTATAAAGAATTAACCTGTCAAAATTATTGAAAAAACTTCAAGTGGGGCTCCTTTTTTGTAGTCATTACATCTATTAGCGAATTTGTTAAAAGCGTATCGCATATAAATAATTTTTACCCTCAAAACGAAAGTAACAACATTGTAGGGCAGCAACAATTGCTGATAATTTTACAAAAAATTAACGCATTAGCATGAGGTTTAAATTTGCTACTTGGCACTTGTAAAAATAAATATATAAATAAATATAGTTATTTCGACGAAACCAAAGTGTAAGATCAAGAAATTGCCAGAAAAATACCGTGAAATTAAAAATGTGTTAAAAAATACCGTGAAAAACTATTATAAATTTCTGAGGTTAATAAAATGTTTCCGAAGATACAGTCGATTTTGTGACCGCAATCCATAAGAGTAGATATGTTAAATTGGTGAATTTTCAGTAACGATTTGCGAAAAAATTAAGTCGTTGGCCCTAGTATTTTTTTTATCGCAAATGAATTTGGCATACTTTTTTTACATAATTCCATAATTTTAGAGTTTTGATTAAGCCGATAAAAATCGCCTAAGCCACTTTAAAATTGTGAAAAAATAAGGATTTTTCTAAGTTTTCAAAATTTTAGCTCTATAAATAAAGCTACAGAGAAGCTAAAGTTTTTTTGAATGGAAAACAGCATTTTCAAACATCTTATTATCGGTTGCTAAAAATTAAACATTTCAGATTAATCATCCTTGCTTTTTATATTTTAGAGGTCATAAAGCTTAAAAATAAAGGTTGCACTGGTGGGTCTCGATCGGCCACGAGCACTTACGTCTAAACTTGAATATTCAGACTGCCTTAAAAATTAGTTTTTTGAGCCTGTTACGTTCAACAATCCGCTATAACTTTGCAAGGCTTTAAATTATCGTTATTCATTTAATATGCATCACAGTATTCATTTTTTTTTTTTTTTTTTTTTTTTTTTTATGACAGCTCCTAATGCTTGTATTTCACGAAAGCGTACGTGATTTGAAATAAGAAAGTCGTAAAAAGTGTTACAGTAAAGATCAAGTACGGCTTAAGTACTATTAACATATTCTGATTATGAACTAGATGGTAAATATAGTAAAAAAGTTAAAAATCCATTGTAAGTAATCGTCTATTCCGCCCTTAAAATACGCAAATTTTTGTAGAATGATCCACATACATAACAACTAATTACGTACAGAAACATACACACGAAAACACATGAATTTGCCGACAGGCCGTATCACCAAACTACTTGATATTAATTTACATAATCACGCATTTGCACCTATACCTAAGTAAATACCTGAATTCATAATCCAAACGGATTTTCGCTTTTCATCTGCAGGAAATTGACACACCGTATGTCCATTGTGAGGACCGTTGTAGCAGTGAAGATTTTGGCACCTTGCATAATTGCTGTTGTTGTCCATTTTTTTTGTACTCGCTTTAACTATAACAACAAGTACATACAACGGCAGAAAAATGCTACATAGTCGAAAAACACAGCAAGAAAACATAAGGTATAATGGATGCATGCATTGTAAAAAAAAAAAAATAAATAATGAATAGCAGGAAGTAATTGTAATTAATACTCCCCCTGTTTAGATGAATCTCCTACGATAAAATATAAATAGTCCTGAGGTGATCGTTGCCAAAAACTGCCCAACACTAAATACTTATTACTAAAAATTAGTGTCATTATAATAATTCATTAGTGCTAGAATCAAAACAACAGCGCTGTGGGTAGTAACACAATAATGTATTAATATATATATGGAGCGCGTGATGGCTCAGTCGGTTAGGTCGTGGATCGGCACGCAGAAGACCGTGGTTCGATGCCCGGCCGGTGCGACTCTTTCGGGCAAGTACCTCTCTGAATTTTCACATGTGCTTTTCCACCACGCAATGACGCAATGCTCCTCAAGAAGGGATATTCGAACCGTGCAACAGTTTGAAAGAGCGCCTCCACTGGCGATAGCCAGAGTCACTGGACCGGAAATAATACACGGAAGTAAGTGCCAATTTCTCTTTATTAATTTAATCTTAAAAATCTATGCAGTTATAAGACGTTTATACAAGTAATAATAAATTTTCCATTCTCTAATTTAGTGTTTTTTTCCATACGCTTTGAAGTTATACATTTTTTGTTATATTTGTTTTCAAAAAAATGGATAAGGTCATCCCAGACAATGAAAAATTTATTAATACTTGCATAAACGTCTTCTTACGCCATAATTTTATGAGATTAAATTATAAATGAGAAGTTGTCAATTCCATACACTATCTCCGGTCCTGTGACTCCGACTGTTGCCAGTGGTGGAGCTCTTTCTAACTGTTGCACGGTCTAAATAGGCGATCTTCTCCCAACAGTATTACCTAATTTCACACTACCCCCTCCCAGTAATGGGAAGCCTCCCATCCTTCTTCCCTTCCATCTCCCAAGTGCTAAGTGCCCTGAGTAGTGCCCTTTATAGGCGCCATATGTAAATAACTATAATATGAAAAAACATTTATATATATATGGATGGGTGTATACTGTTCGATCATGTGCCCATCATTGCACGCGCCAAACAGATATGAAATGTCTCATATGCAGTTTTAAAACTTGACAAGGAATGTCTCATAATGCTAATTTATTTTCTACACACTTTAATTATATACAGGATGGAAAAAGTGTTGGATAGTGCAATATAATTATCACTTAACAAATTCTGATGTACTATTTAGCACATGTATTAGGTCATACGTCATCATTTTATGACTGATTTAATTTTTCTGAAATAAACGAGCACGTTTTAAAACGTGCGATATACCTTTCCTAAACGGTGAACCTCCAGTTTAAGTGATAGTACAAAAATGATTTTTTTCTTTCAAATTGGTTTTAATAAACGGATCTTTCAAGTTGTACATGTAGCTGCAAGTTTTTACAAGGAAATTAAAAGGTACCATGCGCATCAAATAGACGCGTTGTGTGAGTTTGTGTAAATCTCAAGAGGTCATGTTTTTTTTTTTATGAAGTGTAAGAAATTTTTTATTTCACAATATTTAAAAACTACAATGTTATTGTACATACTCGATAAAAAAACAAGTTGGCTGAAATTAAACCCAGTTACTCTTGTTTTAGGCACGACAGCCTCACGGAAGATTGTTGTTACCAGAAAAACAGGTACTATATGTTAGTACAAGTATTTTCGATACTCTGTACAAGAAAAATGTGTACTGGTACAGGTATATTTGGTACGGTAGTATACTTTAAAGTACCTTAGTGAGTATAGATAAACCTTATACTTAGTACGTCAAAATCCGATACGTGGTACGGGTTTTTCCTGCACCAGTACAGAAAGTTAATCGGCCAGTGGGAGCATTCAGAATGTCAGTATATATACATACGTAGCTGTAAAAGTTCAAGAGGTTAGGATTTCAGTATATCCACCACAACACAATATAAAGTTCAATACATTGATACGAATCTAACAAGATGTAATGATAAGTGCAGTAGGCACTTGTAGTCACTTTCCTGTTGCGTATAATAATTGGTTTTCACTCGCAAAGAACAATTTACATATTGAGCCAAAATAACAATGACAATCCCATACATGTATGCAAGTATGCATATATATACACACATATCTCCACTGTATATTATAAGCGCACGTACTATGCGCGGTAGACGGTACAGTAGAAAGCCATGCGCAGTATACAAATTTAATAGACTATCCATGGTACAGAAAAATCCTGTACCAAAGCTATTGAAAAACTTGTACTAGTATAGTTATAAAACCGACTAGTCACAGGTTTTTCGGTGACCCAGATAAGTATGTCAAAATGTGAGACTGGTTGCAGAAATCTCAAGACCTGTACGTTATTTTTCTATGCTCATCACTTTTGGTATAGCTTATTCTGGTAACAACAATCTTCCGTGCTCTCTGGAGTTCCTAAATAACATTTTAACAAAAAAAAAACAAAAACATTTGACGCATAACTATGAGTTATATTTAACGCATAATAAATTTTTACTTAATGCGTCAAATGATTTATTTAAGCCATAAATCTAACAGGATTTTCTTAATAAGTTAGCCATAAACTGTTATGAAAGTGCTTTAAAAAAATATTCATATGAATATAAGAAATGTATTAATGGTTAACAAATATAAATTATTTCGAAAGTAAAAAAGACTTCAGCGCACTGGGGCGCTTGGGTAAAGGCGTCCGTACATTATTAAATAATATTACTCATTACTAAAAAGATTTGAGCGTACTGTCTCGTTGTGGTAAGTGCGTTCATTTATTTAATAATTTCACTTGTCGTAAAAGTGAAGAATAACTGAGTCCACTGGGTCACTGGGGTAAAGGCACTCGCTTATTACTAAAGCAAAATAGTAAGTTAATTGTGTTGATCTCTGATTTTTTTTAAATGTAAGAAAAAATTTTAATAACTTGACAATTGTGTTTTTGTTTCTACAGTTCACTGAATGATCAACTGCATTTAAAAATATTATCTTGCTTTCAGGGAGGAAGAGCGAGAAAAGAAATACGCGCAGCTCTTCTCCGTGCGTATGAGTAGACAACCATAGCTATAGGTATGTAACCAGTTACATGCATATACCTTCCCCTCTCTATCACTGATACACACATTTAAACTTCTTATGTCTCACTCACCCATCTCCCCTCAGCTCTCCCGGAAGCTAAGCCTTCGAGCCGCCAGCTAATAGAAATCGTGTGCATAGCTCCTTTGTTGGCCACCATGTATTAGAACTTTTATCAGCGCCGAAACATCGGCACACTCCTTAGCATAAGCACTGGTAATCTCCCTACTTATCTCTGTTCAGGACTCTAACTTAAAAACAGTATGTCTGTACATAATACTCACAAAACAATTTTCATACATGTCGATGTAAGTCACTCAAACTGATAAAGCTTACAGACATGAGATTCCGAGTCAGTTATTGGTTGACTAAGATTGTGGGCGTATTTGTCCTAAATATGACAGAGCCATTATACCGGCGGCAGCTGTAAGCTCTCATGTGTACACACACGGTGTCGAATTCAAAAATTTCTCTGTGTACCATCCTGGTAACATTGATTCTTAAATTTAACTTCAATTTCGTAGGAAACGAATCACAATACTGTTTGTACCCCTCTGTTCTGTTGCGACTGGGTGGCTGACTGGCATTGATGTATGGCACAGAAAACTTCTACATTGCAGAAAATTAAGCCCTTACCTTTTTTATACTAGTATGTGAGAAGTGGGAGACCTACTTTCACCCAAAGCTAAATTCAGAGTCTGTCTAGTTGCTGCCGATAGTATCGTAGCGTCTTCTACTACTACAGAGGTTCTCTTTGACAAGAATCAGATCCGAAGGTTAAAACCAGAGCCTGGCCAGGCTTTAATATAGAGCTTATCACATATGGGGTAATTAGTTTTACTACAGTTAATACAATTGCGACACTTCGTGCTAAAAAGTGTCCGCCAGGCGCCATGTTCCTGGCCGTACAGTCCGCGAAATCTTGATTGCTAACGTGCATTAATATACGATGTTGTAACAGACATTATGAGTACTTTTTACGCTAAACATTTAGTAAATAACACATTCATAACAAAATAAGCTTCATACACTCATTTGTCAGTCAAGAAAAATAGAAACAAACAAAAATTTTACAACAGGTAATCTGCGATTTAGCGATACGCGCCTTTTTACCATATTCTTGGAGACACAAAATGGAACATGTGAATTAAGAAATCTAGGCATCTAGGACACAATTTTGTACATCGTGTCGCAACTGTGTAAACTGTGGTTTTAGCCCAGGCTATGATCAGGCCCTGGCCAGCTGCACGGTAAGTTTATGCATGTATGTTGAAGGCTTAGAGCATATATACCTGGAGGCAGCATTGTATATACTGGTTACGAAATCATGTGCGAGACAGTGAGTCTGAGCTCCAGTACATCCTGTCTCTCTCGCACATGCTTCTTAAACATGTTTTTTCGTTTCCGCTCCAGCCTGATATTACTATATATACAGGTTTTTGGCGACCAATCACGAAGCGTGTACGAGAGAGACAGGATGTACTGGAATCTTTTATACCTGGTCTCGAAACCAGTATACACGATGCTGCCTCCAGGTATACATGCTCTAAGATTGAAGGTATTCCAAAAGGCAGGGTGCTTGAACGGACGTGGATGCACACTTTTGGTGAGTTCCGAATGCTGAAATTGCATACGCCTGAACTGCTCTAACTTACATGAAGACACACATTATGAAGAGAGCATTATAAACCCAATATACATATATATTGTGTATCTCGTATATGTAGGCATGTACATACATAGGTTATATAAGCATGGCATACCGGCGTCTCAAATACCGACGAGACCCAAGGCCATGATTCACTACTACCAGTAGATTATTTAAATTAAATTACATTGATTGAATGCTTGCAAGTGCTACAGTTGTAGACTGATTATTTATCATTCAACTCTATGTTTTTTATTTGTAAAGGGTCGGGATATGAATTCACGATAATGAAATTACACTCATCACACAAGTTATCTTAAATCTACTTAGCCGATAACAATATTGTACTTTAGGCGCATGCTTGCGATTTTTGGCTTTTGGAACACTCCAAAAGCATTGATCCAGGCGCACGCATGCCCGGCCTTTTGGAATGGCTCCATAACATATATCTACTTCACAGTATTACAGGGGTCTCATTTCGTTATTCGATAAACGTGATCGCTTTCGAGATTGACCGTCACATGCATACTAAAATTTGACGAAAATGTAACAAACGTCCTCCGCGCATGCGCCAAGTAGGTTGTATTACCATCAATCTCGAATCGAATTGCGTATATCGAATGACGAAATAAGACCCCAGTAAGGGTAGAAGGTTATGGTACGTACATGTATATAACACTTTCGGATCAAAAATACGATTACAGCGGATAATAAGAAAGAATCGTATACACGGTATATCCCTGCTTAATTGAATACTTTTTAGTAACAAACAATGATTAATTTTTTGGAGCAGGCAATAGAATAATATAACTGAATGATTACAAAACTAAGTTTTTTCTCTTTGTTACATTATTATCACTAGCTACAAACTCAGAAACATTTTCTTAATCATCGAATTGTTAATAATCCACTTAAAAATCAGTCTAATTTTGTTTTTTGTTTTTAATTAACTTGCATTTGTAGTATTCATATATTATTTCAAGCTTAACTTTTTTTCATAATTTGCGAACTTAAAATTGTTCCTTTCAGTCGTTTAACTTTCTCACTCATTATTTGTTTAATGTATAGGTAAAAAAATTAATGAATAAGAATAAACAAAAAGAAGAATAATCGAAGCATGTGTGAGTACTTGCATGTGTATGTATATCAATCCTTGAAGGTTGTATCTATCATGTATTCTGACATCTGGGCCGAGCCATGCTCTTTTGATAAACACATTACAAAACTGGCCAGGCCCTGGTGTTAAGCTATACAGCCATCTAGTGGTCATTTCTTGTATGGCCACGCAAGTTCAAGCTTGTCCGTATATGGGGGCTATTCTTCCACCAGCGGCACTCTCTATCAGATGGGTACTTACGTGGTGAGTTTTAAATGATAGATATTTTTCTTGCTACCTCACCCGAAAATTCGAGTTTCTGCGGCAGTTTATAGGGACGAAAGCTAATGTTCCTCCCTATCGACGCGACATCTATGTCACGTAGAAAGGTTGGGAGAAAAAAACTCCCTGCTTTCTACTTTTATTTGCTTAAGTGAGAGAGAGAGAATTGAATTGAATTGAATTTATGGGGGACCAAGAACTCTGATGGTCCTACATAGTCCTGCACAGTCGGCAGGTTACATAATGATAACAATAGTAATTGTAAAATGGTAATCACATGAAGTAGGCATTTTTGTAAACAAAATATAGATAAATTCATTTAAGAATTCAAAAAAATAATATAAACAAATAAATAAATAGATAATAATGATAACACTAATTGAAGAGTTAAGCAAAAAAAGAGAACAAAAATATGAAGTAAGTTAACTGATAGTAACACAGTCATGGGAAACAATTTATCGACAACGAGGTTGCACAAAACGGTGGATACAATCAAATTGTACCATTGATAGGTTGAACAAAATTTCACAGGCACTGTTAGTTTGTTAGTTTACCACACTGAGTCTGAAGGAGATAGTCCAAGAGCCTCTTCCTGAATCCAGGTCGTCCACAGAAAGCACGGATATCTTTGGGAAGACTGTTCCAAACACTGTTGACTGTGGCGATCGATTCTCGCAGGCCTATTATCTCCGGCGTTTTGGACGAGACTGAAAGACAGAAAGAGGTGAAGAGCACGGTAAGCCTGCGTCTTCTATTAATCTTCTGACCCTGTTTTCATAACTAAACCGCCTTCGCTAACGCTGCTTTTGCCCTCGCATAGGTTTTAGTTCGGCTTTTCTTCTTAAAGCGTTATTATGGATCAGAAATTAAAATCTCAGCTCGGCACGTATAAACTTTTCGTAAATTTCTTTTTAAATTCCACGGAAAAGACTCGTGCAGAAGCACAAACAACCTGTCATTTTATTTCGCTTATAGAGTTGCTTGAGAAATATTGGTCAAAATTTGAGAATCGACATGATGATTTGCTTCAGAATGAGGAGCAACTGATGGAAAATCTGTATTTTAAAGATGATCTTTATACTATGGCTGAGATTGAGTATACGAGCGCGCGTGCTACGTTACGCGGCAATCTTAAAGAGCTGGACCCGCAACCCCCTCATCAGGATCCACCACCTCCCCAGCCTATTGTACAAAATTTTAACGCGTCTTCTTCTCGTCAAACACTCCCAGGCATTTCGTTACCCACGTTCTCCGACAACCAAGGAGAGTGGGAGAGCTTCAAGCAGCGTTTTTTCTCGTTAATAAAAAACAAGGCCGATATCCCGCGTGTCAATAAACTAGCACATTTGCTTAACGCAGTTCAATGCCAAGCAGCAACGTTTAAAGGGTCTTGACGTGATCGAAACGAACTTTGTTGTGGTGTGGGACCAGCTGGTACGGCGTTATGGTTATCCACGAATTTGACTGTTAAACACCCTCGAAAACCTGACGTAGCTACCGTCGGTTAAAGCTCGCAATGTTCACGACTTGAACGAAATAATAGATCAAGTCGAGGAAGCTGTTCGTGCGCTTTATGATCTGAATTGCCCGGTTGAGTATTATGATAACTGGATCGTGCATTGCATTATTAAAAAGCTTGACTTAAGTTCTCGAGAAGCGTGGGAAGTTTCTCCGAGCGCACTTGAGGGCTTTTCGACTTATGAAGCGTTATAACGGTTTCTAGAAAAGCGTGTTTAAACGCTCGAGCAAGCGCGCACCATGCCCGAAAACTGTGAATCAACGGGTACGAAAGCGAAAAGTACGGTTTTCCGTTTCTCCAACCGTGTAACTACCAATAATGCACAGACTTTCGAGTCAACAGACTCGATGTCAGGCCCTTTGTGCGATCTTTGTAAAAGCAATCACTGGCTGCAGCGCTGCAGTCAGTTCAATACCAAAATCCTTTCTCAACGTTGAGAGTTCTGCAAAAGGGCTAAACTTTGCCTCAATTGTTTCAAGAGAAGTCATTTCGTGGACAAATGCAATTCGATTCGATTGACATCGGTGTTTTACATGCCAGGTAGCACATCATACCAAGCTTCATACGGACAATTCGCAAAGTCAGGAGTCTAGTAATCGTGGCTCGTTCCATTCCATTAATAATGTTACGCAAGTCACTAGCGCTTCGGCTACTTCTGCCAATTTGACGGGTATAATTTCATCGGATAGTGCCTCTGTAGGAGCATTGGTTCTTCTAGCAACAGCCCGCGTCATGGTTGCCAACCCGGCCGATAAATCTCTATAAGTTCGTGCTTTGATAGATCCCTGTGCAGAAAGGTATTTCATTTCACAGCGCACAGTGCATTATCGCAAGCTTGACTTAGAGAAGACGTCAGTCTCAGTTATCGGTGTCGGTGCAGAGCCGTCTTCTAAATGCTATGCTATCGCTTGCGGTATCCTAAAGACGAGAAAACTACCAGAGTTTGCAATGGATTTTTTGGCTTTAGTTCTTAAAGAGCTTACGATGTGCTTGCCAAAGCAAAAGCTCACGCGAGGATATTGGCCGCATCTCGATGGCCTGGAGCTCGCAGATCCAAATTATACTGATCCTGCAAAGATCGACATAATTTTAGGAGCTGATGCTCATCCAGCCTTAATTCTAGAGGGTCTGGTCAGATGTCAGACAGGTACTCTATTAGCTCAACAGTCGGTATTCGGTTGGCTACTTACTGGATCCATCGCATTGGGTGAACCGCAAAGCTTGTCGAATTCGGTTCACGCATTTCACACGCACACGGAACCTTCGCTCTCACAACTTCTCACGCGATTTTGGGAGATTGAAGAAGTCCCACGCAAGCCTTTGTTGACCGCTGATGCAGAGAAATGTGAAGAGTTTTCTTGCAAAACGTATGCATGAGATGAGAATGGACGCTTTGTCGTTCGCTTGCCCTTCGCTAAAAAATTCAAGTTGGTCGGTTCTAGATACATAGCCGCAGTTTGCTTGGTTCGCTTCGAGTGGCAGCTGCAATCCAATCCGAAGTTGGCTGAGCATTACCAAGCCTTCATGTGCGAATATATTAATCTGCAGCACATAGAGCTTGTCCCTGACCATCAACTCAGCCAACCCTGCTACATGCCCCATCATGCGGTAGTGAAACCTGACAATCTTGCAAAGATACGCGTAGTATTTAGCGCATCGCAAAAATCCCGTAATGGAATTTCGCTTCACGACATGCTCTTAAATGGTTCACAATTACAGGCGGACATCGCACTGGTTTTAACCCATTGGAGGAGGTTTAAACTTGCTTTTACGTCTGACGTAGTAAAGATGTTTAAGCAGATTACAGTGCATCGAGATAACATCGATTGGCAATGAATTCTTTGGCGACAATACAGCAGTCAACCACCCAAGGAATACAGATGTGTCACCGTGACATACGGTACTGCATCAGCCCCCTATCTCGCTTTGAGAGTGCTGAAGCAGCTCGCCATCGACGGAGCTGACGAATACCCGGACGCCACAGCAGTTTTGCTTCGTACGCTCTACATTGACGATCTCTTTACCGGAGTAGAAACGGTTTGGGAGGCACTCCGACGGCGAGAGCAGCTGATCTGTCTGTTACAAACAGCTGGTATGGATCTTGGCAAATGGGCAGCAAATCAATCACAGTTGCTAACAGGTTTGAATGCAACATCAACGGGTGAGGTGAACGTTGAGACAGAAGAGGTAATATTCACGCTAGGCCTTAAGTGGCTCCCCCAAGAAGATAATTTTATGTTTTCGGTTAACCCCCCCCCCCCCCCGAGTGAGGTGACAAAACGCTCTATTTTATCTGATATTGCTCGCTTATTCGACCCTTTAGTTTGGCTCGCACCAGTGATTATCATCGCCAAGATAATCATGCAAGACTTGTGGATCGATAAGGTAGACTGGGACGACCCTATATCGCAGCCTCTGCAAGCTCGTTGGTTGCAATTCCGAGCCAATCTTGCGGACATACTCGGGATCCGGATTCCAAGGTGGCTTCAGATGAAAGAGCTGCACGGAGTCGCTGGCTCCTCGCAACGGGCTTATGCTGCGGAAATTTACGCAGTAGTGCCTGATTACCAACCCATGTTACTTTTAGCCAAAACCAAGGTCTCTCCGACTAAGGTGCAGTCGCTGCTAAGGCTGGAGCTCTGCGCTGCTAGAATGCTATCTCGACTATCATCGTATCTATTCGATTTTTTGCAGTGCCCACCAACAGCGATCCACTGCTGGTCAGACTCACAAGTCATGCTAGAGTGGTTAAAGGAGCACCCATCTAAGTGGCAAACCTTTATCGCCAACCGCACGAGCGAGATCATCACGCGGCTTCCAAAGACAACTTGGAGGCACGTGAGATCTGTTGACCACGCGTCAGATTGTGCAACTCGAGGTCTTAGTCCCACTGACCTTACTCCACATAAGCTCTGGTGGCACGGACCCGCTTGGCTTCCGTAACCAGAATCAGCTTGGCCGTCATCAGTCTCTTTCAGTGCTCAGGCCAATGAGGAAGCACTCGCTCTTGCTGCTATGAAGAAAAGCATTGATGGCTCGAGACAGGCTACAAGTTGCAACTGCTTGCCTTAGCTGCAAAAGTTTTCGCATTTTGGGAAAATCTTACGTATCCTAATCTACTGTGGACGTGGGATTCTGAAGTATGATGAGCTGCAAGAACGGGATAAATTTATCTCGCAATAGGAATGGGCTCGTACTCAAATTCTTCGGAACAGAGCAATTCAGCAACAGCACTATAAGGAGGAGCGAGAGCGGCTGTCAGCGAGTAAGCCACTTTCCAAGCGTAGTCCACTGGCTCGACTCAGTCCCTTTATCTGTGAGCGGGGCTTGATCCGAGTTGGAGAACGTCTGCATGATTTGCTAATTCCTTACAACGAGAAGCATCCGGTTGTGTTGCCAAGGGAATGTATTCTGGTCAAACAACTCGTCGAAGAAGTTCATCAGTTAACGCTCCATAGCGGCGTGCAACTTATGCTGTCGCACATCTACCGCTCGCTCTGGATCACCCGAGGTCCAGCCGTAGCAGCAGAAATCTACAGGTGGTGTGTGCGTTGTGCCAAATTAAGTGGCAGATGCTCCACGCAGCAGATGGATCCCTTATCGGCCGACCAAACGACGCCTTCTCGTCCATCCGCCGTTACCGGATTGGATTACGCAGGTCCAATCATGGTGCTATCTTTCAGGGGCTGAGGCGCAAAATCTACGAAAGGCTACGTCGTAATTTTTATTTTCCTAGTCACACGATTCGTGCATATTGAGATTGTGTTAAACTTAATTACTAAAGCTTTTCTTGCAGTGTATGCATGGTTCTGCGCTTGTCAAAGAGTACCAGTAAAACTCTACTCCGATACCCCCACCACGTTCAAAAGAGCCACCAAGGAGCTGCAGGCGCTTTTCGTCAAGTCGTCGCCTTTTATGGACAACGTGGTATCAATATTAGCTTTCCAAGACACCTAGTGGTCGTTCCTTCCACCTCGAACCCCGCATTTCGGTGGACTCAGGGAAGCGGTAGTGCGGAGTTTCAAGCACCACTTTCGCAGAGTCATTGGGGACCATACACTCACACTTGAAGAGCTGTCGACGTTGGCCGCGAAAATCGAGGCCTCCCTGAATTCAAGGCCGCTGTGTCCTCTCAGCACTGATGCTATTAACACTGTCACACTCATTCCGCCTTTTCCATTCACGCCTCCAGTTGTAAAGCTCGTCAAGATACCCACGGAGCTGGAGCTCGTCGACTTCTACCATCAAGGGCAGACAAAATCTATATAAAAAAACTGATTGTAAAAAGAAAAAAAAAAAATTCAAAGAAATCAGCTGACTTTTGCGGTTAGTGTAGTTACTTGAAACTTTTAGATTATTTTTTTGTCTGTTGATTCCTTTTTTGATTAAATGTCATCTCTAGATTATTATTTTTTTTTTGATTTAACTTAATTCTCAATAACAATTATATTTTATTTGTCCGTTAATTTTCATGCAATGTAATGCTACTTATACGAGTTGAGTAGCCTAGGGATAGTTTCTACCACGCATTTAGACTTTCCTATCACGTTAGATTTAATACACTGTGTATTTGATCTTTGACGCCCGTTGCGTCAAGGCGGGCGATATATTTAGTTATGGTTGAGTGCCACGAACCGAATATCTCTGCTCGGTTTGCTAGGAGCCTTTAATATGACTTACCCGCGACAGGTGTAATTACTTTTGCACTTGTGTGTGGCCTCTCTCCCCCGCGCTTTGTCTTAGTTTTTCGGCAGAGCTCGCCGCTGGCATGTACGACAAGAGCAGAGCAAATAGAAGGCTTTGCCCGTCGAGGAAACAAGAAGCTCCTGTGCAGCAGCGATTTTCCTCGATGATCAGGACAATTCGAGTCTCTTTGAAGTCGTACCCAAGCAGCAGCAGCCTAGCAGAGATTTCCATGCGTCTCACACTGGTTCAGTAATTTTGCTTTTTCTATTAAAGCCCTCAGCCATTGGGGCAGCTCACACAAATACTGCACGATTGACTTGCTACTCGTCTTTAAGTGGCAGAAAATAATAGCAGTTGACTATTTTCAATTTAAAGCGGGGCTTATTGAACACTAGAGTCATCTATCACAGCAACGCGCTTTTTTTTTTTTTTATTACTTGTAAAATTTCTCTCTTTGGTAATTATAGTTTGTCGGAAAGAAATAACTGCATTATTTCTTTATTGCAACCCAAGTATGCTCGACTAATCTCGTTACGATATCATTCAAGAAAAAGTAAAACAAGCAAGAATTTTCATACCCCTTATTATTCGACAGCAGTTCGGATTGGTTCTGGGCTTTTCTGTTCGAGGCTGTCGAAGCTTCTCGAGGCTCGAGAAAAGCCCAGCATACATAGAAACAATTAGGTCCAAATCTCTTGTTAGGTTCACGTATTTTAAAATCCTCATCGTGTAGTTACAATGTGTTTCATTATTACAGTTTTGAAATCGACTTAAGTAATTACCGCTATAACTTACATCAGGTTTCGTGCCTGAACTAATATACAAAAGTTTGCCAATCAAATTTCGATACTTCAAATCATTTATATTTTTTTTTGCTGGTTCTAGCTTTAAATTAATTTCCGTTGGTGTATCATATAATTTAGTATTTTCTAGTTTGTACTTATTCGCCAAAGATTCAATATATCTTGTCCGACTCAAAAACATTACATTTTTCTTTACGTTATAATTTATATTGTCCTACCTTACCGTCAGATACTGATCTTGACCCAACATTTCTGTTGAGAACGTTGAATGCATGGGTATTAGTTGTAACGCGTTAGTCAGGGATTGCGGCTAACGTGTATGCTTATTACTTTTGTTTACTAAGGGACTTTTTATCGTAATGTTATTCTGTAAGGGGTCGTGTTATTATATGTAAGGTGCAGCGCTGGATGCAGCAACAGGTAGTATCGTATTGCTAGCAGATCTGAATAGCCCTTTTTTATGTATCAGGAAGTATCCCCAAATACTACCCACACTGAGACACTATTCTGTTGCAGCTGCACTCAGCGCTACACAAAACTCATTGAAACACAAAACTATGTATGAATAATAAATGCTTATGTATCTACATCTATAACAGCTACTTTAATTTCAACTTCGACGCTGCACATCACAAAGGCGACGGTTCGTGCGTCGTGGCGTGCTGTATTGATACGCTACACTTGGCGTTTTACTCTTATGCTATAATTACAATAGGGGGCTGGTACTGAGTCTATAGTTGATAGGGTAGGGTAATTGGGACGATCACTTTCACGCACTAATACTCATAGCACCAACACTATATAGTTTCACATACCAGGATTGGCTCCGGCGGAATGCTTATTGATGCCTCCAGTAGTGTTACCAGCGTCAAGGCACCGGAAACCTGGGTGACCGTATGAGGGCTGGCTCGTGTGTGTGTGTGTGTGGCACTAGGTCTCAGCTTCACTGCGTCTCAGTAACTCGGCAGGCGAGAGTATGCTGGGGCCGCTCTGCGATGCTCCGGTGCTAGCCTCGCAATAAGCTCAAGTGTCTCTCTCGTCCCACCGCGCAGGCATACCATATGCTATGCGGCCCACTACACACTATCAACCAACATAGCCCTACACTGTGGTCACCAATACTAGGATTGCTCCAGAGACACCGATACCGACAGCTGTCGTTTCCAGATCCAACAACTCAACATCGCGCGCGCGCACGCACACACACACACCTCTGGAATACCGGTAGGAAGTATGGGAGATGAGTCAGGCTGAGCTGTATAGCTACTCTTAACGCTGTGGCTTCCCGGCTTTTCTCGCTATTTATCGTCAGTGTCAAGGGTTCTGTGACGTGCTCGTGTATACTTTCGATTTGCTACGTCACATAGTGTATATATATAGTTCATTGTAAAAAAACTTGAGCTTTTTATGTCCTTGCTCTTTGCAAACAGTTAGATTATTCAAAGAATATTTATATACGAAAATTTTATTAAAGGTAATTGTGTTTTTTTGTATTCATACGAAAAATCTCGAATCAGGTAAGATTTGCTAGCTTAAACAAAGACTATAGTGTTAAAATATCATTACCGTAACCTGTCTTAGATAAGAATTACACATTTTCTGCCTTCATTAAAAGAAAATTTCGATTCTTTTAATTTTTTATACCGAAATATCTTGAGGTCAAGTCAAATACTTACTTAACTGTACAGGAAAAAAATTTTTTTTTAATTGTCTGTAGAACATATTGTTTCTTGACTTGTGTCTCTCTATTTTGTTAGTTTCAAACTTCTCACACAAATTCTTGCAGTCCAATCGCTTTTTCAACTTCAGTGGAGTCGCCACTGACCTTATCTACCTTTATTTGTATGGACTATGTTTATAAGCTGGTAAGGTGGTTTGACAAATTGAAAAACTCTTTTTTGTGACAGTCTTTTTTTTTGTACACTTCAAAAAATAATAAAATTGGTCATTACCGTTACCGGCTGTATCTTGTCGTCAAGGAGTATGTACATATCTCCAGTGGTAAGAAATCGAATAAGATGGTAAACACAAGCTATAAATGCGAGGAAAAAATTTCAAAATATTTACTTAGTGTAGAAATCCGTTTTTTTAAAACGATTTGTCATCACCGTAACTGTCATTACCATAACCCCAAAAAATGAATTTTACTGTAAATTATTTAAACAAACATTTTTTTGCGTAGGCTACAGATATAGAGATTTAGAATGGCCCCAGTTTTGCAAAGTAATCTACAAAGTTCCGTAAAATTAAAAAATTTCAAAGTTAATGAAGAAATAAAAGCAAAAGTGAAAATGTTGAACATTCAACTAATAGAAAAAATTAAAAAAAATTTTTACAGAAAAGAATATAAAATCAGCTAAAAATAGAGAGAAAGTAAAAAAGTAGCTTACTTAACTTGCAGAAAATTCTGAAAAACATCAAAATTATCTTGATTTTGAAAAAGTGCGTTATTACCGTAACCTCCAAAAATCTGAAATTTGAACGTATTCAGAGATACTTACGTATACAGAAGGTGCCACTCCTTTTTTCTATTAGTTTTTAACTTGAAAATCAGGATAGAACGAAAAAAGTGATGATGAGATTATTTTCGTCCGGGGTCAAAATAAGTCTTTAATTTTCATTGCAATTAAGTTTATTTACAATGACCCATATATGTAAACGTGTGAGAGAAACTGCGGCTGTAGAAAAGCTGGATTGCACTGCACGCAAACTTGCAAATATTGCCAAGGAAGCAACTGCGGTAATTGCTTTACACCTCAGAAACGGCTGCAATAAAAGACGACGAGGTAGAACAATTAAATGTAAACCAATAAGATAGTGATAACGAACAGCAGACAAATCCTGGAACTCCAGTTCTTGAGAACGATTCGGATGATTAATAAAAGTATCTCTATATCCCAAGTTTTCTTTGAAACACAAAGATTTTTGTGTTAACAAGACTAATTTAAAACATAAAGCACAAATTGTAAATTACCATTATTTATATTCTCCAAAATATTTCAAACTTACGCTGAAAATATTATACTCCCATTGCCAATACGCCCTAAGATATTTTTATGCCAGAACAATTGAAATTTCGGCCAAAAATAGCACAATTCACAGAGTACGTAGCATAGTTCGTATAATCTGACATCAGATTCGTAATCAGCGATCGAAAATACCCCCTGGAGCATTGTTTGTATGGTAAATACTCCACATGCCATTATTGTGCCACAACAATTAAAGTTTCGGCCCAAAATGGCACAGTTCACGAAATACGTAGCATAATTCGTGTAATCTGATTACAGATTCGTACTCAGCGACTAAAAATACCTGCTAGATGCCAATTTGGAGCCGAAATAGGCGTTTTCAAAAAATTATAAGGTCCCCTCCGCGGTTGAGGCAGTTTTGTGGGTACACATGCCCCCCTCTTGGGCCCTTTGCCCCCCCCCCCCAAAACGAGTTTGAGTTGACTGAATGTTCCTTAGGGTCCTACAAATACATTACAAAAAGTTACATTAAAATCGGTGCTGTTCTGCAATTTTTCCACGTGTTCCGGCTTATTCATTGCACTATATACAAGGCCAAGACAGAGAAATCGTAACAAACATAACAACAGCACTAAATGAGTCACTTATCAACTTGAACGAAATACTAGTAGAAAAGTATATTTTAACAGTCAGCATTGCTAGAACTGCTGAATAAGAAAATTCGAGTTCCAAAAGATATTGCAGATGTTACAAAAACACAGTACACAAACAAAAATAATAATTTGTTTAGGAGTAATGCAACATATACCTCCACAAAAAAGATTTAACATTATTTAAAAAATGCATAACTCCGCTGTAGGAGGACGCAAAAGAGTAAATAAAACTAACAACAAGCTAAAGCACAAATACTTTTGGGAACATCAGAAAGAAGACATCCAATCTTACATACAAAAATGTATGGTTGAATGACAACTAAAAAAATTAGTGCGTGTAAAAACTAAACAAAAACTAAATATCACTGAAACATCTACCAAATCTTATGCTAAACTCTCTCTAGACATAGTAGGTCCGTTACAAGCAGCCAAAAAATAATGAGTATATTCTAACAATGCAATGCTTATTCTCAAAATACGCTATAGCAGTACCACTAAAGGATAAAACTGTCATATCAATAGAAGCTTTTGTTGAGAAATTTATTCGTATTTATGCAGCTCTAGCAGCTTTTCGCTACGTCCACAATTTTGAAGCAGCGTCAGTCAGGGAAAAACAAAAACTATTGTCCTCGCATAACAGAAGGCAACATTCGCGATACGTGCTAGATTTACAACGTTTGTTTTCGTTTTCGAAGTCAGAATTTTTACATCTTTGCTGGTCATGCCAGCTAATAGCTCTAAAAGATACACACTATAAGATATATTTCATTGCATTTCAATTGTTCTTGCAGTTCATTTGTTCAGATGTTTCAATAAACATGCGTGAGTAAGATGTCTACTTACTACTCACAATTTTAGTAAAAATTTCATCTTTGGAAATATTGTAGATGTATAAAAACACAACTTTCTTATGTTAATAATGCTTAGCAGTCTGCTAACAGAAAAAAAACATATCGTTTAGTTTCACATATTAACACAGGTATTGCTGTGATCGCTTTTTCAAATTGTGCACGTAGCGAATACTGACGGATCATGGCCCTAACTTTCTAAGTGAATTAATTAAGAGAGTAGCTAGTCGATTCAAAATCAAGCAATTTAAAACAATAGCGTTTCACCCCCAATCAAACGGTTCTCTTAAAAGATTCCATCGTACTATTATTGAGTACCTTAAAATATTACCAGAGAACAACAGTGGGACGAATGGGTAGAACTTCGGATATTTAATTTCAATACTAATAAACACGAAAGCACACACACCTTTCGAATTAGTTTTTAGAAAAATAGCACGGCCGCCAAGTAGTGAACCTCTCGAAGCAGATGATTTATATTACGCACATACGCACAATACATGACAGATCTAGTCGTGCAACCAAATACCCTGCATGAGAGCGCTCGAGAAAAATTGATAATGTTTAAAAACAAAGCTAAAAAGATTTACGATAAAAAATCAAATTCTAAATTAATTTAATAGTAGACAATGTATGGCTCCTATAGCGCCATGGAATTAGCCATATGAACATGTAAAGTTCACCCTTGCTTTGTATTAATTTCATCGTCAAAATAAAGACCATTTGTAATATGTAAGTATTTTTAAAGAACTATGGTCATTTTGTAATGTATTACAATTATATCTGTTTTTGCAGTTAGTGTATATGTTACTTCATTTTTAGTATGAAATATTTCTATTTATAAAACTGATAAGGTTATACTAATCTTGTTTAAAAAAAAAGCAATTAATATTAAACTGACTTAAATATGACTATACTATAGAATTTCAAAAACGTGGCTCACTACGTGCACATCTTCTCGTAACACTGTAACCTAACAATAAAAAAATTTTACCTGAACCCATTAATGAAATGATATCAGCTTAAATACCTTCAAATAATAAGAAACTTACCAAATTAGTTATTAAACACATGCTTCACGGCCCTCACACTGAAATAAGCCCATGTTTAAATATATCTAATGAGAAATGTATCAAAAATTTTCCTAAACATTTTGCTGACATAACATCGTTAAAAAAATGGTTATCCCTAATTTATCACGAAAAATAATATTTTGGATAATCACGTATATTAAAATAGAAATAAAAATAAACTTACTGTTGACAGTGGTTGTACCGTGTAATAAAATTTTGTTAATAGAATATAGATGTCACATAAACTTTTAATATTGTGCATCCATTCATAGCATAAAATACATACACGACTTCATTCATAAAGGCAGTGATAGAGCTTTTATTCAAATTAAGATTAAGTCATTCAAATGATAAAATTCTAGATGAAATAAAAGACTATGTTTATGGTAGGTATTTCAGTCCCATGAAAGATGAATGAAGATTGAAAGAATATCCAATCTATGGTAGGAGTCACAAGCTTGTAAATCTTGCTGAGCACCTTGAAATTGGACAAAAACTAAATTTCGAAGAAAATAAAATTAAAAAGATAATAAAGAAATGGCAAACGCATCTAACAGCTTGGATTAAGTTCAATAAAATTAATAATTTTGCAAAATCTTTAAAGTATCTTAACACCCCAGAAAACTGTATTCCTAATAATCAACTTAGTATTTGGGTAAAAAGGAAAAAAAAAATAATAAAAATGCAATAGGTGGATTAAAAACAGTATCATTAGAAGATCATTAACGAATTTTTTTTTTTTCAATTAATATTAAATTTAAAAAAAATGGAACAACTTTATTCAAAGATTTAAAAACATAAAATGATGTAAAATATGAGTCATTTAAAGATACTGCGATTGCTATAGGTGTAATCGAGTATGATTTACAGATTGACAATATTTTCCATGAAGCTAGTACTTGCATGCTTCTTCATCAATAAAGAAAATTTTTGCATGGTTCTTAATATCAGAGAATATACGGGGTGATAGAATTTAGAATAAGTATAAAAACTTATTTTGTAAAGATTTAATTCATAATAAAGAACATTATGCTCTTTTGCACATCAAGGAGATTTTTGGACTTTAAAATAAACCGTGTAAATAATTCAATTTACCTGTACCGATTAAACTTGACCTACAAATTATTAATTCATTGCGTGATATATACAGTACACACATACATTTTAAAAATAAATTAACAATTTTGGGAGGAGATTGCCGTCAAATACCATCTGTTATAAAAATGGTTACAAAACTATGGTTGTATCAAAAACTTTTAAGTCATCATTTATTTGAAGTTTTTTTTATATTTTAAAATTAAATACAAGCATTCGTTTAGATGATGAAAATTTTTCTAATTTACTTTAAGACATTGAAGGGGGAAATTTAAAATCATTGATCATTTCTGAAAAATGGGAGGTCAATGATGTATGTCTAAATTTTTAGTAAAAATCACCAATCTTTGTTAAATAAGGCGAAAGCCTTGGCCTAAAAACTACGTGTCGTGACGCAACATATAAATTTTAGAGGCTCTGGAGGAATTGATAGATTACACTTTATGACTCGAGGCTACTTACTTTACTTACCTTACACAAAATTCTTTCCGTCACACTAAACGCATTTTTTTTGTACAGAGTTTAACTCCTTATTTTGTCCAACGCGACATTCAAGAGCAGCAGCTCCAAGCAGTGTTGCGATGTACCCAAGACTTTTCTTAGGTGTGCTTGGCTAGTAGCGCAAGCGTAGAAAAATCATGTTCTCTCTCTCACCGGGCAGGTAGGAGTAGCGGAGCCCCCCTACCTAGCCTTCAACTTAAGCCCTGCCCACTTCTCACAACTTAAAAATTACTTTTGACCATAGCTACCTGTGTCTCTCGATGGTCGAGCGGACTAAGCGTTTTGCTTACGCTTGACTTGTAGCTGGATACTCTTCGATTTCTAACCATGACATCTTATTTTTTCTATTGTTATACATATTGTTATGAATATTGTTATTATTATTTTTAATATTATTATTATGATTATTGTTAATAATAATAATAATATTAACAATAATCATAATAATATTATTATTTTTAATATTATTATT